>CM042241.1:55610786-55820786 GCA_023566225.1 Romanogobio albipinnatus | reverse complement strand
TAATTTCTCTCTTTTTTTATCTTGCCACAAATGTTTGAATAGTTTCATGATTTCCACAAAAATGAAGCAGCACAACTGTTTTCAACATTGAAACTAATCATAAATGTTTCTTGAGCATCAAATGAAAATATTAGAATGATTTCTGAAGGATCATGTGACACTGAAGACTGGAGTAATGATGATAAATTCAGCTTTGATCACAGGAATAAATTACAAAGATTTTTTTATTTTTATTTATTTATTTTTGTGTTTGTAGTAGCCTACATAAAGCAATCATAAAATTGGCATAACATATAGGGAAAACATTATAGATATTAGTGGTTATTGTTCAGCAGTGTATTTGATATCTTACTGAATTAAAAGCAAGAGATGAGATCAATTAAATCTGTCAATTAGACAAAGGTCAGAAAAAATATTGTATTACACCTGACATTTCGGTCCCCCTCACTTCTGAAAAGATGTCTACGCCCCGGTGTACATCATCGCATTATCCCCGGATAACTTTTGATTCACTATACATTTGTGTAAATTCGTATTTACATTATATTCACTTACGCGCCGATTGCCAACAATACAGTCATTTGAGACAGTTTCACTCATCGCCAGAGGTTTCTATTCATGATCGGAAACAAACAAACAAACAAACAGAGTTGCAGAACTCTGTTGCTGCTACGGGAATACAAACTGTATCCACTGTTCCCTTAACGCCGGGTTATTTGGGAAGCTGAACGAGGCTATCTTCCCTCAAAACCAAAAACACACTTCTTTAGTGACATTGTTGATTTTGTTGTCTATAAACAAAATGACAGCGGTGCTGACGGCTTCCGTAACCAAACGAAGCTTGTTGATGGGCGCACTCTCGCTCTCAAACACGCTCATCCGGGAAAAGTGTCCATACAAGCAATTCCGCCCTTTATGACGTTTATGAAAAAAAAAAAACTTTACGAAACTTATTCGAATCCTGGAGTGTATTTGGCTGACGTCATACGTCCAACTAGTTTTTTTTTTTTTTGGCCATGTTTAGCGTGAGAATCCAACTCTTTAACAGTGTAAATATGTCAGAATGCATGAAATAGCCTTAGACATTCCCTTTAAACTTTAAACACAATTATGCTGCCTTCACGTGATATCTGAATTATAGTAAATACTTTTCCTAGTTTAAAAATTGGACATGAACGCCCTCTTAAGTCAAAATTTGAATGCGTTGAGTTCGTAATCACGGAAGTAGGAAATTTCTGATAACACGCGAAAGGAGCATTATCCCGAATTCCATCTAGCAAACTAGCTTAGTAAAAACGCTTGTCTGACAAGAGCATTTAACTTTTTTTTATGACCTGAACTGAATTTTTTTTTCACCCACTATGAAAAGAAACTACATTTCAGTGTTGAAACTTAAAAAAAACAACAACTGAACAATAGTGTAGCCTATTCAGATTTGAGTAGGCCTGTTATACTATTACATTCTCAATATAACAACTTAAGAACTACATTTCTGTAAAGGAAAGAATTAAGGAAGTGAGCTTGTGGAATGAGAGAGGAAGCGTTCTCTGAGGATTGCATGAGATTGTACTTCATGATGTTTAGGGTCCTGTGAACTTCCACTGTGATGTAATATAGCTTAACTTCCTGTGTTGTCTAAAGAGAAAACCACTTTTTTACCACTTCTTTCAGAAACGGTGTGCTAGATGGTGATATATCTCAGCTTTGATGAAACAACACAAAGAAAGAAAAGGTGGATCCTTTTGTTTTTTATTTTTTAAATAAAAGGAAATGCGTGCGGTCAAATCTGTGCTGTGCTGGCTCGTAATTCTGTGCTGTTGGCAGGAAACTCAAGGTATAGTTGACCATTATTCATGTGCTATTGCAGCGTGTGTGTTATTTCATTTTCATTATTGTATTGCTTGATTTCTCACCCACACTCTCTCAAGCCGAATTAGAAAGTTATGAAAATACCAGGAGAGCACAGATGGTTCAATAACACCAATCTCTTTCCTCTGTCCCTCCAGCCAAAGCTGCATTATCTATGCTGAACAGAACCAGAGTGGCACTAGCGGGAGATGTTCTTGTCTTTAACCTGTCAGTGGTCATTCCAGCAAACTGCAGCTTGAACCTTGCATGCATCACTCAAAAAAGGAGCATTTGGAATACAACACTTCAAAGTAAATTTGTTGACAATACAGTGTCGGAAACAGTGCGTATCAAAATGCAGAACAGCTCCAGTTCTGGCAATTACTACTTTCGTTTAGCACAAGACAAATGTGGAAAAAATTTGGAAGTGCATTGGGTGGTTCATGTGAGGGGTGAGTAGAACCTTTTTTTTTAGAGTGTTGCTAATCTCTCAGGCACAACTTAAACAGTATAAAATACTAAGAATGTATATAAAATACTACGAATCTTGAAATTGATTGTGATTTTTACTATTTTGTGAATGTACCTATCGTTTGGTACATTTGTGGCCTGTGAACCAATAGATAGGCTGGGTCGATGACTAAAGAGGATCATTATGGATGAATAAAAAATGATGACAACAGAAGAAGACAAGATGACCATGAGTTCAGTTTAATGATATGAAACTGCCACTTTCAGCAAAAGAAAAGGGTGATGCAAAAACTGAGCCAGAAACAACATTTCTCTCTCTCTCTCTCTTTCTCTCCCACCCCAACGCTCTGTTTTCCAGATGAAGGTTATCAGGAGCCAGATAAGGAGTTAGACAATGCCATCATCACAATGCTGGCTTTCTCAGGAATTCTTCTCATCTTCAGTGTTGCTGGGTCACTTTACTTAGTAAAGAGCTACAAGGTAACACTTGGCCACACATAGTGTCAGAAACAATAGGCCATACTATAATAGTTGAATCCATTCTCTAATTGTGTATACTTTATTCTATACTTTGATGCATGAATCAGATGATACTGTAAAAGTCCATTCTAACAATGAGGGGTTATAGATATGGACTGTTAACAAACCAGTATTCTGTCTGTCTGTCTGTCAGTTCAGAAAATGATGCAAGATGTGCAATTCCATTGCGAGATAGTGCTGTTATAAGCAGACGTGTACTTTCCAGAACATTTTTACTGCTAGTTTGAACTCTAGTTTTGCCTCTTTTTAGGATCAACCTCCTTGTAGAGAAGACAAAAATGTAGTAGCGGAGAAGAGACCAGAGGAGAATGATGATGTGATGCTGGATGAGAATGCTGCATCTGAATCACTCTACACAGTGAGATATCAGTCTCTCTAGATTTTCTTTTTCTGTCTCAATATTTGGAATTTATTGGGTAAGGCTTTAGTAAGAATTTTAAATAAGACCTAATAAAGTCACCTTATATTCCCTTCCAACAGGCGCTAGAACACAGATCAAGCTCCACTTATGATACATTGCATCCAGAGATGAAGATGCATGAAGAAAACACAAGGAAGAAGAATTCAGATAAAAAGGTTTGTTTAATTGGGGAAAATTGTGCAATATTACAGGACCTGTTATAACGGCCTACACTAAATGATTTATTCATTATATTACATGTATGACTACGTTAAAAGTATAGTCGTTAATTTGAATATATAAACACAGAGTGCATAATAACTCTAGCTTGTTTCTTGAGGATAGAATCATGCAGTGAAGGTACTTTATGACATACATTTATGGTAAAACTAATTTTAAAAAGTAAGCACATATTATCACTGGTAACAATACAGCAGTAAATAAAAAAGGAAACTACACTCTCTGAAAAATGGTACAAAAGCTGTCACTGGGATGGTACCCTTTAAAAGGTTCTAATATCTACCATTTAGGTCCTACTAACATGTACTCTTTAGGTACAAAGGTGTACCTTTTGAATACCGGCCCAGTGACAGCTTTTGTACCTCTTTTTCTGAGAGTGTAAGGTAATCCAGCAGGTGTAATGCATGTTGAGAAATTGATGCATACAAGCGTCTTAAGCTTATATGATACACTGTGCAACTTTTTGGGCAATGTTGCCGTCAATGGGCAACCAGGTGAGACACAGGGCCCACGACCAATCTAAAAAGTATCCAGATAGAAATTTGTTGCCCATTCTCAATGGGAAAGTGCCAGCAACATTGCTCAAAAACGCATATTTTGCACATTTGGGCCTCCAGACTATAGCAGTCTTGTATGTGTTTGTAACAAAAGCATTCTCTCTGGATAGTTGATCCACTATTATCATCATCATAGTGTTGCAGAAACATAATAAAAGAAATGCAATGCTCTGAGCCCTAAATTGGTTATTAGCTATATATTCCTTAAATTTGTACATCATGATTGCTTTATTTCTGATTGTTAAGGAATTATCTAACCACTTCTTAATTATTAAACCAGATGTCACCCTGCATCCAAAAGAAAATGTGTCAATTATAATAATTTGACTGTTGTTTTAGAATACCAACAGTTTCTATTGTTGTGTTCTCTTTCAGCAATGCAAAGCGCAAGAAGACGAAGTGTCTGAGTCTGTCTATGAAAACCTGTGAATGAACGAATGAATTAATATGACCTGATACTTCGTATAAACACGTATATATAACACTTGTATAATTTAATATTGTATTGGTCAGTGTACAGTGTAACAGAAAATAAATGAAAGATTAAAACAACTGACAGCTACATCAATATGTGTCGTTTTTCCCCAAACCTCTCGCCTCCTGCAGTGCATAAAAACCAAAACGATTTTCTGTAGCTCGCGTTTGCTGCGTGTAAACCAATCAAAAAACAGCTTTATATGTGTGCGACCAATAGAGTGCCGAAGTAATGACGTCACTTTGTAGGCCAACCCGGAAGTTAGCGGCGCATGGGTTCCCTCGATCAAAAAGCCATTCATTTGCCCCATAGACTTTTGGAAAATCGCAAAAAATAAGATCTGTGTTCAACAAAGAGTAATGACCCTTACACGTTTTGTCTACCAAGATAATCTTTACAAGTTAATCCAAAATGTATACATTTTGAAGCCCAAATAAAGCCGTCAGATATAAAATGCTAACGGTAGGCTATAAACGGACTACAGCACACCATGGTCGCGGTTCAACGTCATCATCAAGCTTCCTCAAACTTTATTTAAAAGCACGCTCGCTCATTATGATCTGCGCTGTGTATGAACACTTATCCACTTTTTCATGAGAAATATTGGCCATTCGTTTTTTCCAAAAATGTTAGAAACTAATTTTGTTTATGCGTGCCTCTCTGAGATTTATCTTTTGTTAATGTTTTTTCAGACAATATGATTATCACTGTGATAACATTAAATGACATGAAACACAACCCAGTCTCTTTTTGTTAAATGCAAGTTTATGTATGATCAATAATACAAAACATATAATAAGCTACACATGAAATAAAGCAAACAATTCAGTCAAACATTCAAAGTCAGTGCTAGTCGGCTAACTTACAACGGTAACGTAAAGTTATAGCCCAAAAATAAACAAGTAATGAAACTTATCTTTGCACTCAGCCTAAACGATTTGCCAGGGAACAAATTATAGATCCATGAGAGCAAATATGGGCCGTTAAATCTCCACAAGATTAATTGTAGCTGGAGACGCCACAGAGACATCATAGCCAGCGGCAGACGGCAGAAGGACTAGCCGAGGAAAGTCAACTCTCGCCGGCTAAACAAGCGCTGACCGCCGCTGACTCACTGGAGCTCACAACTCCGATAACACCAGATAAAATGTTTAAATAGGCACTCTTCTTATAAATAAACCACAGATTTGAGCTTTAAACAACTACATTATCGACTGAAAAAGTCTTAAAACTAAGTTGTCACACATTAACAGTAGATTTTAACACAAAAAGACGTGTAAACACAGCCCATGTCAGCCATTTCTCAACGAGACAAACATGTGAAGAGAGAAAACTCCAAATGTTCAAGCATCCAACTTTGCGCGAATAGCGCGATTTATTCCAGCCACATAAGTTCTTCATAAGGCTGAAACGCAGTGAGAGATTGCCTGTTTGTCACGATGACGTCTAAAGTCCCCGCCAAAGGATGTAGTCCCTTTTAGCAACTTGTTAGCAACCATCGTTTTTAAGACACAATAAAGTCTTAAAAAATCACAAGCAGGTTATAACTAGTGTGTTTTATGTCATAGATTAAAACGTGAAAATATATAGAGGCTTTGTTAACCACAGACCTTATTTCAGGCGATTTAGCAAAAACCCATTCAAAAAACCCATAGACTTTAGGGCGAGGGAACCCATAGGGCTAAAATGCTAACTCACTTCCGCGTTTTGGCCTACAAAGTGACGTCATTACTTCGGCACTCTATGGGAACACTCATATTGGAACTTCCTGTGTGTTTGCCCCTCCTTTCTGAAGTGTCAACAATGGCAGCGGAGGGAGATTTTCTGATGCGTTACCGGGCAGTGTCAAATAAACTAAAAAAGTAAGAGCTGAAATTAAAGCTTTATATTACTTACAGAAGATTGTTTTCAATGTTATCTTTGGTAGATAATCAAGGTTGTCTACAATATTGAGCGTGACCAAAGAATGTCATAACAGCACTACACAAGCCACACTAGCAGGTTGCTAACGAAATGTAATAGATACGAAATTGAATGAACCCATTATTGTACGATTTATGTATAAACAGCTGATGATTTATTACATCTTGCAGATGTTTAATTTCAGGCGAGCTCCTTCGCATAACGAACAATTCCAGTAGAGTAACGTTAGCTAGTTGGATGTTCAGCCTGTCAAATTAATCTCGTTTATTGGCGTTTTAATATTTCGCTCTTCTTGACATCACAGACGTTTTCTGCGGAAGCCTAATGTTGCTGAAGCAAGTGAACAGTTTGGTGAGTACTGTATCAGAAGACTGCTCAGATTATGTGTTGCTAGTCACTGTTTATCACTGTATGCCATCTTTCCTCAGGTCAGCTGGCTAAAGAGCTGAAACAGCAGGACTGTCCTCAGTATGCTGCCTTCTGTAACCTCGCCATGGCCCGGTAAATGATCAATTTATTTATGTTTTTGATTTAAAAATATATGAAATATCAATATATATACAGTACTTTAGTGAGTAGAAACTAAATATTTTCCAAATTATATTTTACACGTTATAATAGAATTGTTTAGTGTGAATTTGGTCTTTATACACAAAAATATAATGCAGTTTTTTTTATTTATTTTTTTTTGTTGTAGAATTGAGGTCCCTCGCACGAGGTTGATCATATTTGTAACCAAATGATTGAAAGCTCTTGTTGTAAAGAACATGCTGAAATGTTTTTTTTTCCCTTTCTGTCTTCATAGCTGTGAGCAGACTCTGTTCAATGCTCCAGGAGAAGCCCTGGCTCTGACTGATGCAGCCCGACTCTTTCTGGCCTCGGAACAGGAAACCAGAGCTCTGAAGGCTCCCGGCTTCGATGAGAATATGCAGGCAGCAATGAACTGCTATAGTTTTGCTATTAAGGTATTTGGCACAATCAAATGTATCACTAGTGACTCATGCAGATAAGCATATGAACAAAGGTTATTCAATTACGTAAAGTTGGTCTCACGTTTGAGTATGCTTTCTTAAATAGAATCTAAATCACTTATAATAGGTGTGGAGAAATAAATTTACATTGAAAATGTCTTTTTATGTTTTTAGTACAAATAAAACAATGTTGCAACTGCTCTGTTTAGCCTGGCATAGCGCTATCATTGAGATACTATTATAGGTTTTATGATTTTGTTAAACATTTATTTATCTATATATATATATATATATATATATATATATATATATATATATATATATATATATATATATATATATATATATATATAAAGTTTTTCAACATTTTTATTTCAGATTTAGTTATTTTAGTACATCAAAATTAAACTAAATGAAAATGCCTTCTTGGCAACTGACTGGAATAAATTTTAATACATTTTAATGAGAACAATACCGTTATCATCTCTGTGTAAACTACAAGAATGTGAATTTGTGAAAACAGTGATGTCATGCGCGTGTGTATTACATGTTTAGTCTATAGGAGCGTAGTGTTTCTTTACAAAGTGACATTGCCAACTACTGGCCTGACTGTAGAATACTGCGATTTTAGTCGTTTTTGCAGATCCGTGTGAACGGGGATCGTTTTGACAACACTGTCGTCTGTACTAGTGTTGTCAAAAGTACTGATCGCGATAACAAGTCGGTACTAAAATTTTAAAAATGTGACGCTTTGAGCGCTGTTGAGCGGAATCGTAAATGCCTCTGTTTGCCCATTGTGCTCACACGCCCATGATTGGATACAATGATCAGCGCTTCAAAAACATGTTGTAAATATACGTCAATGATGCTTTTCACAGATACACACGGGAGCGTTTGAATGCAGGCGTCTATCAGCCTTCTGGTCCGCTGGTCGACACCTGCTTGTGCTTTCAAATGCTTCCGCTTTCAAAACACTTTCAAACGCTCCCGTGCGTTGAACATTGTATCCAATCACAGACACATCCGATGAGCGCATGAGCACAATGGCTAGTCAGGTGTTTACGTACCTGACTAGTGTATTCCAGCTCAACAGCGCTCAAAGGGTCAAGTTTTTAAAATTTCAGTAAAGAACACGAAGGAAAACGTTTCTGTTTTTAGTACATTGTTGTTGTGTAAACGTACCCTCTGTTTTTTTATAGGTTTTTTTCTGTAACTTAACATTTAATTTCAACTAATAATTTATTTATGTTTGTAATTTTAGTTAACTATAATAACCTTGGCCTGACAGAACATCAATCCCTCATTCACTTACTATTACTGCCACGCTCACTGTTAGAAGAAGAGAGGATGAGGGTGAACAACCACCACAAGCAAAACAAAATTGGTTATTAAAATAATAGTTCACTTCAAAATGAAATAGTTTCAGCTAGCTTTCGCTTGCCGCTTGCTGCTATTTCACATGCTTCATGTTAAAATGCTCTTAAGAATTGATTGAAAAGTCATTTGAAGAGTATTTCTCTCTGCTGGACTAATATAATAAAAAGCCTAAAATCTTGCAATCACATGCAGATTTTGTGTTTATTTAGATGTTATACTGCAAATATGTACTTATATATTGTTTAGGTCTATATTGAGATGAATCAGCCTGTTATGGCGGCCAGTCTCTCACTGGAGCTTGGCAATGCTCTGAAGGTGAGACATTAATCATTGTAATACATGGGGAGGCTTTCTCTTAATAAATGAATTCAAAATGCATATTCACCTTGTTCCACAGTGCTCCGTCATGATGTGGTCCTGTTTATATATTTGTGTGTAGGAAATGAACAGATCAGGGGAGGCGATAGTTCATTTCCAGAGAGCCGCAGAGCTGCAGATTCAGACTCCCATTGAAGCCCTGCTATCACTGTGGGAAATGGCCTCCTGCAAAATACTGACCCGTGAGTTCAAAGAGAGGGGCGTTATCCTTTCAGAATGCAATGGTTAATTTCATGCATTGAGTTTCAGATGAGGTTCTGCGGTTGTCAGAGCAGTGATGTGATGTTTGATTGACAGGTGACTATGATGGTGCTCTTGCTGTGCTCTCAGAGATGCAGCACATGTGTCAGGAGAGAGGACTGCAGCTCCCCGGCACCAACACCCCTGTTGGTATGAATATAATGCACTTTCACTACATTCACTAAATACAATAAATAAAATCAATATTAGTTTTAAAGTCTAGGTGTGTGAGGTAAGCCTGTTACGATTATTGATTAATTATCTAATCGTGGTTATTCAATCTAATCGCAATTATTTGAGAGAACCAAAAGAATTGTGCAGTTTAAATTTCAATCATATTTTGCAAACGAATTAAAAAAAAAGATTCTTCATTCGAAATTAAGGTTTGTGGGTTTAATCACACTGCATTATATTATAATTGATTATATACATTTTCACAGCATCAAAGTAAATCAAATGAGTCTCTTTTTAATCATTTTTATCATTATATTATACACAATTCCGAGTAAAAAAAAAAAACCCACATTAAGCTTACACTGTAAGTCACATGACCTAATCTGATTTAAAGTGCCCCTATAATGCTATTTTATTCTCCTAAAACAGGTTTACATGCATCCAAGGTCAAAAAACACTGTAATTTTCTCAAAATATACATTGCACAACATCTCAACTCAAAAGTCTGAAAACAGTTTGTTTGAATAGTCTCTCTAAACTCCTCCTTTCCGGGAGCCTACTCTGCTCTGATTAAAGGGGTACTTCAGCACTGGGAAGATGAATGTGTATTTAAACTGGGTCATTTATGCAGTAGAAATGTGAATTTTGTGGATTTGGTGCCTTCTAGACCGAGAAAAGACAGACAGTTTATTTTTGTATCATGTGGATGAAAGACAACAACTCCCAGAATGCACTTGCTTCGCTGCCCTACGAGACCACTCCCTACACCGCCCCAACCGTCGTTTTGATTTTCATAGTAATAAAATAATTTTGTTCAGTTAGAGAATAAACACTACAATTAAAAACTGAACGTGTCTTTTCAATAAAGTGTGAGTGAGCCGAACGAAAGGCACGGCACAGACGCAGCAGGAGTCAGATTTCATTCATCACGCGCAAAAAGCTGAGCAGAGTTTAGGTAAGCGCGGCTGTCGTTCTCAGCGCGTGCCCAGTCTGGCGCGTTTTCAGATTGCATATGGAAGCTAAACTTTCATAGGAATTCATTGAAAAGTGGAAACACTCACTTTGCTCTGCTTTTTTTCAGAATTAAAATGCATAATTCTCTCGTCTCAGTGGGACATGAGGGGGGAAAGTACCATCATTCAAATATACTACCGGGTTTCTTCTGATACAAAGCTTAATGCTAAAACGCTGAAGTAACCCCTTAAGGAAACTGCCTTACAACCCCAGTGAGTGAGATAAAGGGGACTATAGTGAGAAGTAAACATATACTGGAATGTATACGGCAAGAAAGGAGAGCAACATTTAGAAATGAAACCATTAGAATATTCAGTAGACTTTGTCCATTTTTGCTTTATCTTTGTATTCTCAGAACTTTTCTGGGGACCCCTTAGACCATTCTGGAGGACCCCTGGGGGTCCCCGGACCCCAGTTTGAAAACCCTTGTCTTAAACATTGGGGGGGACCAAAGAGTTTTTTCTTCTTTTTTTTGAGTGGGGAGGGGGTATTACTATTAGTCTTATTGGTTTATTTAAAGGAATTAAATTCTTAAAGTATTAAAAGGAATTTAAGGAAATAAAGAAAAAAAATAAGAACGGTAAAAGTTCCAGTTCTATTATGAAGTAAAATATTTGCAAATAATATATATTTTTAAATATCCACACATTCACTCTTATTTTCATCTGCCTAATATGTAAAAATGCAAAACTTCTCTTGTCACGTCAAAATCAGTCATGATTTACATAAATCATCATATTTTCAAAAAATGTCAAGTAGTTGGTCGCTGAAGGTTTTTATCGTAAAACAGTTGTCAAATATTAAATGTTTAGCTACTTACATCTTACGATGCACTCTTTCTCTGCTATAACTAAAGTGTCGCGTTGGAACAGTAAGCCCCGCCTTCTTTGATTGGTCATCTCACTCATTCTGACAGTGACGAGCGCTGTTAGACCGCTGAGGCAGACCAACCTAAAAATTTTACATTTTACTTTTGTCATCCTAGCAACAAACAGAGCGTTGTGTAGTGGAGTACAGCATAGACGCATCAAGAATACCAAATAATGGGGGGGACAATTTGGCCATTTCTAATTATTCGGGGGGACTTGTCCCTCTCAATGTCTATGGTGGTTCCGGCCCTGCCGCTTACAGTGCGTGACAGAGCGTTTTTCTCGATCAATTCCAGCACGAATCCTTAAGTGCATGCAAAGATTATTCACATGTTGACAACACGAACCACACCAAAGTAGATGTCGTTCACTGGCAGCCAATGAAGACCATAGATGGGCATTATGCAAATGTTTTACATTGTTACGTAGGTATGTAACAGGAAGTGAGATGGAATTGCTGATGATTCGTTTCAGAAGTTCAGAATCAATTCTTTCTTTTAGAAGACAATCACTTTATTGGGTCGTACACTTTGACACTTTGCAGACAAAAAGCTATATTATACACTGCATGAAAGGTGGTATTCGAAAAAGGTAATAATTGAAAATATTTTTAACAAATTTAATTTGAAAACATAGGGTCACTTTAAATCGTTGATCAAAATTATTAGTATGACATTGACAGTTAATCGTCAGCACACAATTCATGATCGTGACAGGTCTAGTGTGAGGCTTGGTGGCCAAATTTGAGGGATTTTCACCAGATTTGGTGTTTATTTGGATTTTCTGATTCACATATCCTGCAATCACATATTTATAAGCAGCAGTCATATTGTATTGTGACCTGATATTCATGCTTGTCAAGGATCTGTTTTGCAGTTTTACTGAGTCAGCAGTCCTTTTGGTTGTGTGGACATCATCTAATCATCATAACGGCAAGGAAATGAAATGTGCTGTAAATACTAAAGATTCATGCTTCAGTTGTGTTTGTCTTAATTCCAGGTGCATTTATGGATATCATAGCAAAGTGTGAAATCTCCAGGGTATTACTGCTTATGCTGCTTGAGGTACAGTTCATATTTAAATAAGCTCACATGTTGGACAAAATATTAATAAATCAGACCTATACCATTAGTGTATTTATTTACTATCCCAAGTATACTATATGTTTGTGTCTGTGTTTTAGCCTCCCCCTCAAAAGCTCCTACCCGAACACGCTCAGACACTAGAGCGATACGCCTGGGAATCTTTTGACTCGCACAGTCAGGGTAAAACTTTCTAACTAATAGAGAACCAGGCGCAGTGGGGCTTTTTTTTTTACTATTCTGTATAAACTGCTTTCATTCTGTTCTCTAGTGAACTTCCTTCCAGAAAATGTGTTCCTTCTCCTACAGTCAGTTGTGGTATGTATTTCAAATCCATTTATATAAAGTGAGGTTGGTAAAACATACAGTGCACTCCAAGAGTTTAAACCTGGAAAAATACGTTTTCGGATTGTGAAATATGTAAAACAAAGTAGTATTATGACATAAAATAAGGAAGAAATATACTTACTAAATATACGTAGACAACATATACTACCCTTCAAAAGTTTGTAAGTAACTTTTTTTTTAAAGGAATAATTTTATTCTGTACCAATTTATCATATTAGAATGATTTCTGAAGGATCATGTGACACTAAAGACTGAAGTTATGATGCTGAAAATTCAGCTTTGCCATCACGGGAATACATTACATTTGAAAATATACCTCAATAGAAAACAAATCTAATAATATGTCACAATATTACTGTTTTTACTGACCAAAAGTAAAAACCAAATTATATATATATATTTTTTACCAAATAAATGCCGCTTTGGTGAGCATTTCTTGCAACAATTCTTGCGTTGATAATATAACTTTAATCTGCTCTTAAAAATATTATGATATTAGAAAAATGTAAAAGCATTTAGTGGTCTCTTAAATGCCTGCTACACATTGTGAAGTGACGTGTGGCCAAGTATGGAGACCCATACTTGGAATTTGTGCTCTGCATTTAACCCATCCAAGTGCACACACACAGTAGTGAACACACACACCCAGAGCAGTGGGCAGCCATATTGCTGCGGCGCCCGGGGAGCATTTAGGCGTTCGGTGCCTTGCTCAAGGGTCTCACCTCAGTTGTGGTATTGAGGGTGGAGGAGAAAGCTGGTTATTCACTCCCTCCCATGACAATTCCTGACGGACCTGAGACTCGAACCCGCAACCTTCGGGTTACAAGTCCGACTCCCTAACCATTCGGCCACGACTGTACGAAATGTACGATTCTGGCAATTTCTGTGGTTGTGGCTCCTAAACGGTGGTCCTATGTCGTGCAGTGAGAGAGGTGCATTGTGCAGTCTACATGCATGTCATACCCAAGATGCAGGGCTCCAGACTGCGACCTAATGGTCGCATTTTGCGACTAAAATTTGAGAGTGTGCAACTGAATTTTACATCCAGTCGCACATGTGCGACCAGTAAATTTGCCTGCTGTCGGTACTGGAGAAATTACACTTAGAAAATACACTTACTATTTATAATTGATAGACGTTATACGTTGCAAATTCTATCTTTGCCAGCCGTTATTATATGAGATAATATTAAACCATTTGTCCGTGATGCATTTTTGCTATTCGCAATCCAGAATCCAATCTCACGTGGAGCTACAGCGCACACAACACCACAGTCAGCTTAATGAGTGAGGATGGCCAAGAGAACTACACAAATGTTTAGTCTGCTTAAACTTTAGGGCTTCCGTGTTCCGTCTAGCACGACATCCTTCCCTTCACAGCTGCGCTGTCATTTTTCCATAAACCTAAACTTAACGTCCGAATCAGTGATTGTTGTAAAATGCAGTCTCTACTGTTGTTAAATTGCGTGACGTGTTTGATAATAAAAATAATTTGACAATAATCCGTGCAAGAGGTGCCGTTTCCAACTTTAAGGCGGCTTATGTGTGTGTGCTGCGAAATGGACCGACTTGCACATTATATTTTAGGCTTCGTGTGGGCGACCGGATTAAAGAGTAGTGATTTTAACAGTTTATATTTTAAATGGGCGTAAATATTTTGGAGAAATAGGAGAATATGATATTATTAGTTCTGCATTCGGTCTTAAAGGGGCAGCGTCTAATAAACCTGCTGACGATTGAGCCATTAATGTGAATCAAACAAAAGGCAAAGAGAAAATATTCATATCTCTTGAATAAATAACTTTAGCTTTTATAACCATTAATCTATCAATTTATACAGTGAAAACTATGCAGTTATTTTACATTTCATTACCTTTTCCTTGTAGGTTTGTTCTTTCTAAGTAATATTAATGTTAGCAGACCTTCCTGAAATTAAAGCAGTGTTTATATCATTTGTGTCTTTGTTTTATTGTGTATTTATTTAACATTTGTTTGCACTTTGTTTCTTTGTTCTTATGTTGTATCTTATCTTATACATATAAAACAAAAAAAATGCCTGCACACTGGTCCATTTACAAATAGATGTTTTATATTTGTTTTGTTCAAACATTGCGTTTCTTTTGCTATAGATATTTTACTTTTCAGATTATAAAGCCATGTTAATTATGTTCTTAATTAGTTTTTTGTTTCATTAAAAAAAGATATAATAAAAAGAACCGATATGAATACCGTTAAAGTACCGGATCGATAAGCAGTATCGGTAAGAGTAGTAATACCGTTAAAACCTTAGCGATACCCATCCCTATTAGTAATACAGTGAAAATTAGTAGATTTGGTTAGCATGTTGCTTTACGGTGTGCGCCCCTAAATTTTCTGGTTGTGCCCCTAAAATTTTCAGTTGGGGGCCACTGTGCTCCTAGTGAAAAAAGTTAGTCTGGAGCCCTGAGATGTATAGTGCGGTTTGCAATGATCTTGTAGGATTGCCGAAATCACAGTCTGTAGCAGGCATTACTTCTGGACTGCATTTTATATTGTGCTAGAATATCTTAAACGCTGTAAACTGATTGGTAGTAGAGCTCCTATCTTGGATTAAGATGGCTAAATGGTTTGGCCTGTTTACAGATGGCATGTCAGGAAAAGGATACAGAATCTTTGAAAGCGCTTCAGACAGAACTATGGTAAGCTTTCTGTATTTCCCGCCTCATACTAGGCATTTATCTATATTATATTTGAGGCTTTGCATATTAGATAACCATTTGGAATCACCTTGCTCTTCTCTCACAACAGGCCTCTCCTTTCGGCAGAACAGAATCATCTCCTCCACTTAGTGGTCCAGGAGCGAATTACACCCTCCGGTCAGGGCATATGATTCGGCATCATACACCCCCACAAAACACTTCTTATTGGAACATTCCTATGCCGGTGCCTGGTGCATTTTGCATGAGGACTGTAGAAGGTCACTGGACCTAAAACTGTACAATCACATTTCTTAAATGACATCAGGTTTCAATGTCACTTATACAAACATGCTTCAATATTGTGTTTAAAACAAGTTGTAAAATATTGATGTTGTAAATAATAAAATTACAAGAATGATTCTTATGGCAAGGTTTTTATTTGTGTGATTTACTAAAATCAATGTCCTCCCTGGTTTACACGGTTTGGCTTTGCAATGAAAAAATAAAAGATCAATCCGCAAAGTAAAAATACTGAAACCAAACAAAGCAGAAACTGGATAACTCGGACAAGGAGCTTCTTCCTTGAGAGGATATTGAATAATTACGCCCATAAAAATAGTACATCTTGACATTTAAAAAAAGAAAAGCATTTTGGAATATTCTGTGCTCTAGAATTAGAATCTTACAGGGTGATCATTTGAACAATCATTCATCATGCTAATCAAAATAGCTGGCGTAGCAACAGGACACATGATGTCATTATCAAGAAAACCCCACAGAAATAGTTCAGGAAATATGAGTGTTTGTACAATCAAATTACAAAAGTCTACATGACCAAGTGAATGATCACAAACTGAACAGCACCATAATGTATCGCAGTAACAAAGATTTGACCCTTATCTTGACCTACAGAAGAGAGTGAGACTATCCTGTGCTATTGCCATCTACAACATAAATTCAAAGAAATGATTCAATAAAATAAACTTAAAGGGATAGTTCACCCAAAAATGAAAATTCTGTCATTAATTACTCACCCTCAAGTCGTTCCAAACCCGTAAGGCCTTTGTTTATCTTCGGAACACAAATTAAGATATTTTTGATGAAATTCAAGTTCTCTCTGACCCCGATACTGTTCAGGTGAGCACCACGACGCATGCGCAGGAGCTGCAGCGTAAACAGCGTAGGAGACTGGCACAGGCTAGAGTGAAATTGTTGAATAAAGTCATTATTTTTGTTTGAATACCAAAAGTATTCTCGTCGCTTCATAAAATTAAGGTCGAGTCACATGGACGATTTTAACGATGCCTTTACTACCTTTCTGGGCCTTAGAAGAACCTTAAATTGCGGTCTGTGAAGGGGTCAGAGAGCTCTCGGATTTCATCAAAAATATCTTAATTTGTGTTCCGAAGATGAACGAAGATCTTATGGGTTTGGAACGTCATGAGGGTAATTAAATTAAATAAAAACAGAATTTTCATTTTTGAGTGAACTATCCCTTTAAGACAAAGCTAGTTCTTAAAGTGCAAGTGAGGTTTAAAACTACACTTTTATACCATATTTTTCTGTACTTTATATGTACAACTTAGTTGTTTTCTTTATACATGTTATGAATACATTTTATACAATTCATTTATATACTGTATTTTCACTTCACATTCGCCATCTTTACACACCAACCCCTGCAATAAAGTTTGTTCAGACCCTCTATCTGCCCTCAGTACTTGGTGCAACTAGGAAGCATTACTCTAAATAAAAAAATCATTTCTCCTCTTGTTCTCTGGTCAATTTTTCCTGAAATGCTGAGTCAAGACTTTCAGATATTTTAAACTTGCTGAGAAGTTTAAATGAACTGCTGATGATGATGTTATTTGTTGTGCACATTTCTTCATTTCCAACAAAGGCCTTTAACGTTCAAGACAACTCATTCATTTTCAGGTATTGCGCCTACACTTTGAAGTAGTACAGTTAGTCAAAGACCACAGTAAAGTTTGCATGACAAAAGAAAGGAATATCCATAGCTGTACATTAGCACTGAGAGCGAGGGCTGAAGTTTAATCCACTCTCTTGCGCAGGACAATGTACATAATTCCCGTGAAGAGGGTCAGCAGCCAGCCAAACCAGGCCATGATGTAGGACCAGCCATACCAGCCTTCCTTCTCACCCCTGTGAAAGTGATCGGTGTAGACTGACAGAGCCACCATTATGCAGAAACCTAGAGGCCCAAGAGAAATGGAGAAATGTACAACAAAAATGAATCTCTGTATCACATGTACGTTTTATATACGTGCATAAACTTGAGACAACTAGCGGTCAACCAAGGCCAATATATTGGTTTAGTTGTTCTTGTTTGGCCGATAAGTGTCGGAAGCAAACTTTTATTTTGAAAAAGCATACATATTCCATTTTCATTACTACACTGACTTTGTCAGTGATATATTAGACAACAGAATATTAGACAAAACTTTTATTTTGTTGCTTTCTACTGTTAAAGAAAGCTAACGGTATACAAATAAGGTAAATATGGGGGGGGGGGGCTCTTGAACAGGATCCACATTTTTCTTATTTTGTTTAAATATTATATTTTTTTTAAATTTACTTCTGCCCTTCAGAAGCAACAGAAGATACATGTTTCCCGGAAGACAAATTAAGTACAATTTACCTTGATCTTCAAACTTCAGTATTAAGAATCAATGATTCATAAACTTTTGAACAGGGCCATTTTAAAGGGTAACTAAACCCTAACCCAACTTTTTTTAGTTAATGATCTGCAAGACTGGGGCTTTATTAATGCTGTTCATTGATTCGAGTAAATGTTTTGACATTTTGGGTATAAAGTGTTTTAATTCTATAATATATGGTTTAAATCCGGTTAAGTGCTGCCCTCTTAAGTTTGAATGGTGGCTACTGCAGACAGTTGAATTTTCCTATTGGACGCGTTGTAGGTCATCATTATCTATGATGGTTCTTCTTCCTACGGCTCACTACACACGCCCCTGGCACGAGCTCACCATGCCCTCAGAAATGTTTTCCCCAAATATTATTGCCGCCCGCCCGTCATGTGTACAGAAGATAATTTTCATACATGAGACGCACTTTCAAACGAACAACAATACCGTAACTTGCTGGCATATATAGTCTAACTTTTATTTGAGGAAATCTGTTTATAATAGGCTATTAGGTTTGAACTTATTGGTCCTGCGCTGCTTATTGATTCAGTTAATTTGAATGAAAATACATTGCATGTATCTGATCTATTTTTAGTGGCATTCAGTATAAGGATTTGACTGTTCATAGATTAGGTCAGTTCTCTTGCACTGCTGCTTCGCTAGCATCGTCGGCATCGGGAGTTAACGCAGTTTGAGCCAGAAGCTCGCATTGATAAGGCTCTGGGTCTGTGTCTACAGACAATTCACCCTCCTCCACTTCAGGTGAAGGTGGGGGACAATGACCGCTCTGTTGCAAAGCTACTGGCGTCACTCCAGTCATTCTCCATCTTTGCGACTCGCGAGTCAGACAGCTGTCAATCAATCCGTCACTGCGGGTCCTCCGCTCAGTCCCGCCCTCGGTTCATCCCCTCGGTCTCCGCTGTGCTCTGCCCACTTTTCCAGCATTTTTCAAATACTGCCAGTGGGTGGAGTTAAGCGCTGAGCTGGGGTTTAGTTATGCTTTAATAAATTCAGCAATTCTTTTGTCTTGTGGATTATATGTAAACATATAGTATGTAAAATATCTTATTCAGGACAGCACAAAATAAATAACATGCATTTTGTATGAAAATTATTTACATTTTTACAGATTCTACAAGGGGTGTGTAAACTTCTGAGCAAGACTGTATATACACACACACACAAACACACACACACACACGTGTCTTGGCTCATAATCATAGGGGAACCATTTTTAGTGCTATATAGCACCAATTTTGGTGCTTCAGTGGTTCTTCAGCGGTTCTTCAGAGGTGCTATATAGCACCTTAGTCAAAGAACCGCTGAAGAACCACTGAAGCACCAAAATTGGTGCTATATAGCACTAAAAATGGTTCCCCTATGATTACAAGCCAAGAACCATTTTTGGTGCCATATAGAACCTTTTTTTTTTAGTGTAAACATCCCTGTCACTGGGGCATAAGCAGATTGTACAAAAATGTATGAATGTGCAAACTGATACGATATTAGCGACCAATTCACCAAAATGAAAAATAGTTACGAATTGCCATGAGATTGTGTTGCAGATTTACAGAAGCAGGGACTTACAGGAGATGAGCTGCACAACGCCAGAGATGGTGAACCGTTTTCCTTTACCCAGAGTAAAGAGTTGGAATATGAACACGCACAGAGAGAACACGGCAAACAGGCAGGACAGCACTGCAAACCCCTGAACCGCCTGCAGATAATCTAGAAAGAGGGGTTGAAGGAACGTCACAAAGTGTCCCAGTCTGTACACTCTTAAAAATAAAGATTTACCATACAGAAACTTTTCCATTGCACAAAATGTAATTATATTGGAAATTAGTTATTTATATTATTCAAATGTATTTCACACCAAAAAAATGAGGTTCTTTTGGGAAATGATTTAAAACGCTTTTTTTGAACCTTTATTTTTAAGTGGGGCCACCAGTGAATATACACACGTGCCTGAAAATGCCTACTGTAAGAATGATTTGCCTTACCTTTCCTGTATGAGGTCGGTATATCCATGTACACCCAGACATCATCATTGTTCTCCATCACCCATCTGCCCCACAGGTCTGTGTAAAGTGTCCTTGTGAACCACCATGCCTGGGAAAATTAAACTACCATTAACTACAAACTATACAATATAGAATAAAATACAATATAGTTAACAACTGAACATTACTGACTACTACAATGACAGTACAAACACACCCATAATTACATTTCATTACATAACTTACATCATCTATAGTTGCCCAAAAGAGGAAGAATATTGTAGTCAGATGAAGCAAACAGATTCCTGCCAGGGCCTTCAACATATTCAGAGGATGAGAGGGAGAAACAATATCCTGCTGAAAGGGAGGGAAATATTATAAGACATCTTGTGTTTAAGAAACAGTCCCAATCAAAAGGTCCTGTGAAATTTAGCATCTACTGTATCTTATGATGACTGAATGAGACCAGCCACGTTTTGAGATGCATGTGCCACTGCCAAACTGTGTCCTAAGCACTGGTGCTGATGAAGGGAGGAAGAGGGGTTTGATGACATATGCTTTTCATTCACACAGTACTTTTACTTGTGTGCTAATAATAATCAAGCTGTGTGTGTTAGCACCCAAGTCATTCTCCCAATATGCTGATAACAAGCAGCGATGGCCTACGACAAAGCGGCATGAATCCAAAGCAGTAGATAACAATTGTTTTATTATTATCTAATAGGGTCATCACATGCACAAATCTCCAACGACTGTTACTACAATAGATGTCAATGAGGAGCAGAAGGAGGTTTTGAATGCCCTTTTCTTAAAGGCACACATACAGTAGGTGAGCTAAGACGTCATTTAAAAAGCAGATGCATGCTGTTCATACAAACAACAAAGTTAAGAGAAAATATTGTGCTAAATCCCATTCAATTAGAAACTATAAGCGTTAGAGCAGACCTACAAATGCATTCATTTTATACACATTGTATGCCCGTTCAAAATAACGTTGATGCGATCAACAAAGCAAAGCAATCTGTTATGAATTGTCAATGTACATTAGACATTTGATGGAATCCTGATAGTTCCTATTGCGAATTATGCCATTCGTGTAACGTCATACTTTTGAATGCAGCTTCATCCAAATTCTAAACGAAATCACCGTTCAGAATAGGCTATATTTCCCGATGTGTTATGTCGATTCGAATTCTAAGATGCTTATTTTCATTAATAATTAATACCTGTACAGCCTGAATTCTACAGCGATGGCACAGATAATAAAACGTTACCTTGGGTATTTTAAGCTCTCAATTTATTTCTTGCTTTTCGTAGCCTATATCTGATGACCCACCATCCGAGGATTCGCACTTCCCCGCACCTCGTCCGCTGTCTCGCCCCCCCTCCCGCACTCTTTTGCTGCATAGAGGACCCCACCCATCCCAAGGACTTACTTTTAAGTCCTTACGTATCCCACATCCAGAAAGCGAAATCCTAGAACTGTATAGTCGCTCACGGGAAATTCATGCACGGTGTGTAGTAATAGACGCTCACACAAGCGCTGGTTTTTCTGAATGTCAAAACAGCCACCAAAACATTTTATTCAAAAGCCGAAGTGCTCAATGTTTAGCCGCCTCCTTAAAAGCACTGGAAGTTATACTTTTGCCGCATGCTCAATTATTCTTTGCAAGAGTTTGCGACGTCGTCATCCTGTTACCTAAGGCTGAGATGTGCTATAGCTACACCGATCTATCCGCATGCCGCAGCATCCTAACTCAGCTCTTCTGGAGATGCACGGTGCCCGCTGACTCCACACTCGCCCGGTGTCGCACACATAACTGCAGGGTTAAAAGCGCTCGCATGGGCCAAACGCAGCACATGGCTACCAAACAATAGGGCGAACCCAGCGCCAGTCAAAAACCATCTATCCAATCATGACAAAGTAGCGCAGGAGCAGAAAATGATGCGCAGGTACTTTGCAGAGGTTGATGAGTCATCTAAAGTAGGTTTGGAGCGACACCTACTGCGGATTTCACGGAACAGCATAGGCGAGATCAGGGCTGGTTGTCAGCTGTTTTTTCTCTCTCTGTGCATTGGACAATTCACTTTAAAATGAAAATGAGCCCATGATTTACTCACCCTCAAGCCATCCTACACTCTAAAAAAAAAGGTTCTATATAGCACCAAAAATGGTTCTTCGTCGTAATCATAGGGGAACCATTTTTGGTGCTATATAGCACCATATCTTAGCATGTTCTGTATATGGTAGCGGTACTATATAGCACCATAGTTAGCTGTGCTATATAGCACCTTAGTCAAAGAACCGGTGAAGAACCTCTGAAGAACCGCTGAAGAACCACTGAAGCACCAAAATTGGTGCTATATAGCACTTAAAAATGTTCCCCTATGATTACGAGCCAAGAACCATTTTTGGTGTCATATAGAACCTTTTTTTTTAGAGTGTAGGTGTATATGACTTTCTTTCTGATGAACACAATCAGAGTTATAATAAATATCCTGGCTCTTCCAAGCGAAACCCCACGAGTTTCAAGCTGAAAAAAGTGCATCCAACCATGATCCATCATAAACATACTCCACACGGCTCCGGGGAGTTAATAAAGGCCTTCTGAAGCGAATCGATGGGTTTTTGTACGAAAAATATCCATATTTAAAACATTATAAAGTAAAATATCTAGTTTCCGCCATGCCTTCCATATTCAACTTACAAAAAAAGTGTAACGCCTCTCGTCATACTTCTGGCAGAAGCTAGATATTTTTACTTAATAAAGTTTTAAATATGGATATTTTTCTTACACAAATGCATCACTGTGCTCCAGAAGGCTTTTATTAAACCCCCCGGAGACATGTGGAGTATGTTTATGATGGATGGATGCACTTTTTTGAGCTTCAAACTCGGACCCCGTCACTGCCATTATAAAGCTTGGAAGCGTTTATTAAAATAATATTTTTTAAGTGAGTGAGTGAGTGAGTGAAGTGACGTGTGGCCAATTATGGTGACATATACTCAGAATTTGTGCTCTGCATTTAACCCATCCAAGTGCACACACACAATAGTGAACACACACACACACACACTGTGAACACACACCCGGAGCAGTGGGCAGCCATATTGCTGCGGCGCCCGGGGAGCAGTTGGGGGTTCGGTGCCTTGCTCAAGGGTCTCACCTCAATATATTTAGGAATATTTATTAAAATAACTTTGATTGTGTTCATCAGAATGAAGAATGTCATATTCACCGGACTGGTTGAGGGTGAGTAAACCATGGGATAATTTTCATTTTAAAGTGAACTAATCCTTTAAATTCGATTATTTTGGTGAATTTTTTTTCTCGTGGGGGGGGTATGGGGAATCGTAAATGGTTCATTTTCATGCCACATCGAAAGGTGTTTTAATGTTTTAAATTAATGCAAATTGCAAATGTAAAAAAAAAAAAAAAAGAAGATGAAAAAAACATGTATATTTTATGATTTGTTCTGTTTAATGCTTTTGCCATTTTATATTTTGCTCAAAAGCATATCTCTAACACTTGTTTAGCTTCAAACATTTTCAAAAAGAAAAAGATGATTTAACACAGTCCTTTATGGAATATGCTGTAATAACTCTGATCGTACCAAACAACCATTTAATGAAGGCTGAACTTTTCCAGATTAGAAAATGATATATTGCCATTCAAGTCCGTGATTAGAAAAGTGCCTTAAAATAAAAATATAATTTGCTACTTGGTTCACATTATTTGATATATACAGCTATATATACACTGGTGGTCAAAAGTTTGAAATAATTAAGACTTGACTTAGACTTTGAAAGAAGAAGGCTGAATTTATTTTATCAAAGATACAGTAAAAACACTAATATTATGAAACATTACAACTATTAAATATTAAAATAACTGTTACTGTATCCAGTCTTCAATTTCACATTATCCTTCAGAAATCATTCTAATATGCTGATTTGCTACTTAATTATTATCAGTTATTATTTGTGCTCAATTATTAACAATGGTTCTTTCTTGTTATTTTGAATGCTGAAAACTGTTTTTGCATAATAATATTTTGTGGAAACTGTGATACTTAATTTTTCAGGATACTTTGATGAAAGTTAAAAAGAACAGCATTTTTAAAAAATATATAAATCATTTGTAATAATTATAAATGTCTTTACTGTCACTTACCCCAGATTTTTGAATTGTAATGCATCACATTTTCCACAAAAATCTGAAGCAGCACAACCATTTTCAACAGTGATAATAATAATAAATGTTTCTTGAGCATCAAATAAGCATATTAGAATGATTTCTGAAGGATCATGTGGCACTGAAGGCTGGAGTAATGATGCTGAATCAATTTTGGATAAAAATTTGAGCTCTATTCTATAAAATGACAAATGTCAAACCCCTGAAAGGACAAACATGCCTACTTTAACTACTGCACACATTTTACACATTCTGCACTACATTCCAAGTTTTCTAGACCAGAGCATTGTGTTATATGGACTGATGTATTGAACTTTGGTGATATTAAACTTTCCTCTAAAAGAGCTGTATGAAAGTTCTTCAAAATAATTTACTATTTGCCATGTCCACCAGGAAAGACAAATTATAAAGTAGTATATGCCAGTCATTCATTTAATGTTAAAGATAATAAAGCATTATAGCATGAGAATAAATAGTGGAAAAGTTCCCTGTGCATAATGAGTGAGTTGGTGTGGAGCAGGGATCTCCAAACTCTGTCCTGGAGGGCCACTGTCCTGCAGTTTAGCTCAAACCCCAAACACGTCCTGAACCAGCTAATCAGTGTCTTACAAAAGGCCCTAGTAACACACTAATTAACGGTTTCATTTAGGGGTTGGAGCTAAACTCTGCAGGATAGGGGCCCTCCAGGACCGAGTTTGGAGGTGTGGAGTGTTGTGGGCCGCTCTGAGTCTGTGCCAGTAAGTCCAGGGCCACTTTTTAGCCCCAGTCCGCACATAGCTATTGGACAATTAACAACTTCAGCTGTGGCTCATAGCGTACAGCTCCAAGGCACAGCTACACTTGTTTTAATAAGTTCTCAGGCTCGTGAGTTGGCATATTGTATGTTATAGCTTAAGCTCACTAAGTTGCTATTGGTTCGTAGCCTAGCTATAAGATGAGTTAAACCCCAAAACGATTAAAAGTAATTGTATCACTAACGAGGGGTAGATTTAGCAATCCGACATGAATGCACGCGGTCATCTCTTAATACTCTGTGTTTTATTAATCGATTTTCAAGTTGTTTTCTGTAACAATTTTGCACAGAGGAGATCTGCCCAATCAGATGAACAGAGACCACAAACGAATCCGCGTTTTGAATGCAGCGACCGAGTCTTAAATGTTTTTCTAAAGCAAGCTGATGTCGTCAATCTCCGAGTTCATGGACGTAAGTGTAAACCGAATATAATTAACTGATACCTCCTGTCAACACCGTAAGTGATTTGTAGGATATAGCGAATAACTTACAGGCCTATGGAAATTTAAAAGGAACGTATTTTGTCTCTAACCTTTAATACTTAACTAATGTAATACCCTATATTTAAACTGCTTCGATGTTCTCTTCTGATAGCGCTTGGAGACCTGCTCCACTTGAGCCAGTTAGCAGCTTTTTGTGGTGTTTCCATCAAGACCACGCATGCAGATGTCCACCTGCTATTCAGCTATGATTCATGTTATGTGAAACAAGAGGTAAGGTTCCATTTGGTTTTCCGCTTCTACACTCTAAAAAAAAAAAGGTTCTATATGGCACCAAAAATGGTTCTTCGTCGTAATCCTAGAGGAACCACTTTTGGTGCTATATAGCATCATATCTTAACATGTTCTGTATATGGTAGCGGTGCTATATAGCACCTTGGTCAAAGAACCGCTGAAGAACCACTGAAGCACCAAAATTGGTGCTATATAGTACTTAAAAAGGTTCCCCTATGATTACGAGCCAAGAACCATTTTTGGTGCCATATAGAACCTTTTTTTTTTTTTTTTTTTTTTTAAATAGCTAGTTTGCTGTATACCTTGTCACATATCAGCTTTTAGATGTTGAATGGTTTTTCGTTAGGAGTCAAAAATGACAAGGAGGCTGCTTCACGCCATACAAAGTCAATGGAGAGCGTTGGATTGGTTGCATACCAGAAAACGTATCAAACCCATTTGAATTCAACTCTGGTTTAAATATTCCGGTGTGATTTTGACATGGCAGATATACTTAGCAGAATCAGTTAAAATAAGATTGTGTTTGAATTAAGAACACAATCTTTTAATCAATAGTGCATGCATATGGGACTTATAGCCCATGTATCTTTGTCACTTGTATCAGACCTCAAAAGTAGCCACCTGCTTCTGTGATCTATGTTAGGAACACTAGGACATCAATTACTTTATGTAATGGTTTCACGATCAGCCATTGTTTGTGCGATCAGCCAAGTGTCAGCCACGATCAGCCAAGTGTCCAATAATAGGGTTTACTAGGGTAAAGTGAGTGGTGTTTGGCTGGTCATGAAATCTCAACATGGGGGGCCTTAAGATTACCCTTAAAACAATTCACTTTTGTTTTGTTCAAAAACATTCTAGGAAAAAGAATATTTATTGTCTCTAAGCTGGTATGGGACAGAGCACATTCTGTCCTGTCCTGCAAGTGTGAACCCTCCCTCCGTTGTCTGTAAGAACAATTCCATGGAAATGACTATCGTTGGTGATGGGACGGCAGATGAACTGTCAGTTGCATGTAAGTATTGAGTAATGGGAATAAAACATTTCTGTGGTGACTAAAGGGGGTCGCACACCGGACGCGCACATTTTATATGCTGAGCTTCGCGTCTGGTGTGCGTCCGCCCCCTTAACACTTTTGATATGTTAATGTCACCTGTTTCCACAGTAAATGGGGAATGGGCACCTCTGCTTTATGTGGCCACTGAATGCTGGCACAGAGAGCAGTCTAAAAGGGGAGTGCTCACCTTCTCTGTTCCATTTTCAAGCTGTGGCGTCAAATTCAGGGTGAGTGGTTGTGGGGTTTGGCAATATTTTTTTCCCAAAACTTTTATAGATTTGGAAATGATGTCTGTTTGGTTTAAATGTGATTTCAGGATGGTCACTTCATTCTGGATTTGAAATCAAAAGGCAAGATGATTCCTCTGTCCTGTCCATATAAGCCAATACCAGTTCTTCCAGTCAAGGACCGGGGTCTTTCTGAGACAACCCAACCACTGCCACAAGAGCAACTCAATTTCCACCACAAGCAGGAGCAATCATTTCCGGTTGAGAAACAGGAAAGAAATGTAGATAGATCACCCTCTCTACACCCAAAGGATCGTTGGATGCCTAAATTGCCATCTTTGCCTGGCTCTTTTAACCTGGCTGTAAACTTCCCATTTTCACTTCCCTTACCAAAACAGCCGGTGCCTCTTAGAGATCCTTTGACAAGTAAACATGTTGCACCGACCCCTGAACCGACCCCTGCTCCATTCTCTAGCTCTACCCAACAGTTTGCACCCAGTGTTCAAAACCGACAACACCATCATAAGCATGGGAACCAGGAACTCTCTGCTCAGGTCACGAAGGCTCCTAAGTCTAAACATCACGTGCAGTATCCATTTAGGTTCCAAAAACCTGCTCCATCTCCTCATTCTGAGCCTTCCCTTGATCCGAAAAATCAGTTTTCAAGGGTGCCTGTCCCTGATACTTCACTGTATCAGCCTTCTGGGTCGGCTCAGAACTACAACTTTCCTAGTACTCATCCGCTTAAAGGAAATCCTTCTCTTGCTAGTTTAGCACAGTATCTTCCACCTGGGTATTTCATATGCTCTTACAATCAACAACCACAGCCAACTCAACATTTCCAGCCTTCTCAACACTTTTATCAAAGTAATTATGGCCGTCAGGGTTCCACCACATCTCACTTATCCCCTACTTCTCCATTTATTCCCATAAATCCGCATTCTCAAACAAGCCATTATCCCTCTTATCCTGCTCTGCCATATCCTAGACCCTTCCATCCAGAATATTACCAAAAGCCTAGTGGGTCAGTCCAACAGCCTTGGTCAACCGGTCACCTTCCTGTAACAGGGCTGTCTCAAGAGTCCAAACCAATGGTGCAAACTTCAAGCCATACACCCGAGTATCTCAAGTATCAGACTGGTGGTGATCAGTCTCTAGATCTTTATCAGAGGCATGTTGTCCATTCCTCTGGCAGAGGAATCTTAAGTAATTCACAATACCAGCCTAGTCCGCTTTCCACATTCCCATTTTCACCATTGAGACCAGGGGTACTTTCAGCTGATGTTTCCACAGAAAATGCTAGGCCTAAGGGATTTTTCCAGCCACGATCCATGGCTCCAATTCCCAACTCACAGGCTCCAAAGTTAACGGGCAATAATCCTATTATGCCCTTGCCACTACCCATGCCTCGTTTTTTTCCTGCAAAGGAAGGTGCACAAGTTGCACAACTTCCTTCCAGACAGGGCCCTTTAATAAGGGGCATGCAGAATCCCCATGTCCACTCTGAAAGGCCAAGTGAACCAAGACGTAAGACGCCTTAGAATACAAAAAGACACCCTGCCATCGTACCAAGTCTAGATCTAGAGAAGGACATTTTTGGGTCCCCACACTTCAGATCTACCTCCACAAGAAGCGCAACCGCCAAGAAAGGCATCACACTCGGAACCATGTTTCTACAGTCCTTCAGCTGCTGAAGCGCTCGGTTGACTGAAATGGTGTACCGTGATGTTTTTGAAAAATTGTCTTAACAAACTGTCTTTTTGAGAGGTCTTGTTTAACCGAATTCAAGTTTGAGAAAATGAATTGGGCTGGTGTGTGGAAGTGATTGATTAAACTGTTCTACTGATAACGTAATAAATATTTTGTAAACTGTACTTGTTGCCCTTTTATTTAATGAATTGTACTTTCAATACATACAATTGATGCAAACAAAAACTGTTCTTAAGAGTTGTATGCTACTCTGAATTCAGGCAGTTTCACGGTTCTCGTCACATAGCAAAATTGCTTCCTGAATATACCACTTGTTTTTCAAATTTTTTTTCAATATTTATTGTCAATAACAATGGCATTCTTGCATATGCCACAAACACTTTGATTTCCAGACATTAAAGCCGTTTTGTTTTAAGAAAATATGCTTAACTATTATGAAGAACCATTTATCTCAAGAATATACAGACATGAATATTGAAATAGTTAGGTAGGACAGGTACTATGTTCATCATGGTTTTCACCTCAAAGCTTTTAAAAGTGACAACATTGAGTGGAATTTTTTTTTTTTCTTTCAATTCATATATCTCTAAATTATGTACCATTTATATATTAATTATAAAAATATTTAAGTTTTTGAACTGTATGCAGTATTTAAGACAATAGAGCAGACCTATTTAAAATCCAGCAAATGGAGGCAGATAGGTGGAAATAAATTGTCATAGTTATACAGATATGCCAGTCAATTTGTGTTTCTATTGTATTTTTCACTGTTTTAGAGCAGGGGTTTTCAAACTGGGGTCCAGGGACCCCTAGGGGCCTGGAAAGGAGTGACGGGGTCCGTGGTCTACTCAAGTTAAAACCATGAAAAATTTAAATAAGTCAATAAATAAGATTAAAATATGTGATTAAATGTTAAATTAACACGTGATAAAACATGTTAAAAATAAAATTAAAACAAGTAAATCGATTTATTAATTTATAATTTTTGCATTGAAAAAAATAACGAATTTGATTAAAATAAATTATTAAATGTTAAATTGACATGATAAAAGTGTAATAAAATACCGTAATTAAATTAAAATAAATATATGTGGAAAAGTAAAACTGTACAAATGTGTATATAATATTAAAATAAGTAAATAAATAAATTAGAATAAACATTTATAAATGTGCAAAAGTAAAAAAAATATATATATATATATATAAAGTACATCAATAAATTAAAATAAAGTGGTGAAATGTTAAATTAACATAAATGTAAAAGAAAATCTATTGTAAAATTAAAATAAACAAATTAGTACATGTGATTAAAAAAAATCTGTTAATTTTGCGATTAATATAAATTAATAAACATTTAAATGAACATAAAAATTACTTTTATATATTACTTTTTACATTAACTAATGTTAAATATATATAAATTGTGTATTAATTGGGTGTTTATAAAAGACAGATGTCTTTTAGATTTCAGGATGGGAGTCCCTCACGCGAGGATGTTCATATTTGGGGTCCCGTAATCTAAAAGTTTGAAAAGCCCTGCTTTAGAGTGTATGAACCTGTTCTTTGTGCTTTGTTTGTTTCATTGCTGATTTGTGGTTTATAATTCTCTGTATTTTTTTCTTCGTATTTTCATTTCCTATGGCGGTCAAGTGTAGCTACTAAAACGAGTAGGCCTACAAGTGTAAAAGATTTTTTTCCACATAGCAACTGCCACAAGTCACCAAGTTTCGCAGTATTTGATAAAGTTAAGCCTACATAAAAAAATAAATAAAAAAAAATTCGGCAATAGATAGACACATTTGAAAACGACAGTGATACCGACAAAAAGGCGGAGTGTCACGTTACTGAGATATATTTACAGGTGGTCTAGTTGATTGGACCAGCCGTTTGTCTATGCGAACTTGGGTGCGCGTGAGAAGTTAAACAAACTGGCGATGTCTTGCGAACTTAAAACCTTAATTACAGTCTTTATATTATCAACAATGGCACTTCATCTTAACTGTCGTATTTTTAGCGCTACGTCTAAGCGGGAAGGTTATTCAGGAAAAAGCCGTTTCAATAGGCCTAGTGTGTTTTACAATATAGCGGGCAAAAACGGTGCGTTGGCGTTGAACCTAACAAATCCAAATTTAAAGAGCGTTAGACGCGCGAGTTCAAAATTTGAAACAATACCTCTACAGCCGAGTAAGTACATGTATGAACTGCGATCAAACGACAACGCATTTATCCACTTGAACAATGGAAAAACTCCTCCCAGAAGTTTCCACAAAAAAGCGTTTGAAGTCGAAGCTGGGTTTCAAGGTGACGCACCAGGTGTGCTTTCCTTTTTCTAAATATGAATATATTAGTGTGTTTTTACGCAATTCCGTCAAGAACACTGTTTCACGGTTTTGTATTTTATGGACAGCGTTTGGGGGACCAGGAATCTCTAGGAAAATGTATCGACGTGGGTCTCGTCCTCAATCCACAGACACATGGCTGGCATTACCCGTGGTACACTGCTCAGAAGAAGTAATGACCTTAACAGCCCCTGGAAGAGAATACATGCACATCTTAATAGATAGAGGTGAGAATAAAGTGACTGTTATTCATGTTCAGTGTTAGTCACTTTTGCTTAACATTTGAACCTGCTGGCCCTACAAACTGATATCTGGTGTGCTTCATTCACAGTGAATGCAGCCCCACTGCCTTTATTCCAGGTGCCTGCAAATTGTGGATATTCTGTCAGGGTCACATGGAAAGATCTGGTCCTAATGGCACCATATGATGGGTGCTACATCACACTAGAGGTGCCAAATATGTCATCTTATTACCGTAGTTCCTTTAGTTGTTGTTTAATCAATTCTGCCTTTTAATCAGTCTTCCCCCTTTTCAGAATGGCAGTTATGTTCTATCACTGCAGTGGCGGGGCAGTCCCATAAAGATATCATGTCCTATGACACCTGTGATCTCACAACCAACTATTTCTGTCTTGTGCTCTCAATTTGGTATGGTCATTGCCATAGAAGGCACACAGGAAGCTGCTGAGAAACACAGGGTTAAAGGTAAAAGTGTGTTACACACACATTTGAGATTGTGCTGTTTTTTGTTCTGGCTGTCACTGAAGCAGAAGCCACACCTTTAATTAAACGAATGTTTTTTTCCCCAATCTTTTAATACACAAACGGTTGAATGCAATGCTCACATCTATCCAAATGATTATTAATATTTGTTCACAGCTGAATTTATTTGAGGTTTGACATTTGTTTGTGTGTGCAGTGAATGGGAACGTACTGCCTCTCCTATCTGAGACGTGTACATATCGTGTACATTCTCCTCCTGAGGTCGTTCTACTTCATGCTGCTTTAAGCTCTGAATGCGTGACTGCGACGGTAAGAAACAGAAATGTAAAATTAAGAAATTAAGGTAAATTTGAGTGTCTTGCACTTAAGATAAAACATTAAACTGTACTTGATGATTGATTTTTATATTGATTTTATTATTAATTATTATTATAAAGTGACTCTCTAAACTCTAGGCTTTTTTTTTTTTTTTAAAGATTTACTCATTTGAATTAATAATAAAATTCCATCAAATTAAATAATCCTTACATATTTTAATTGAATAACTGATTAAGGATTGTTCAATTAAAATATGTAAGGATTATTAAATTGAATTTGATGGAATTTTACTATTAATTGCAATGTGTAAATCTTGAAAGGCTTTTCAAGATTTTTTTTGTGTGTGTACTTTGTAATATAATGTGACATGGGGATGGTTGTTGCTTGTTTACCTTGGTATAATTTTCAAATTTATACCATCAATACAAATGCTTGCACTGTAAAATAATGAATGGGTAATTATAGCCAAGATAATGATAATTATGATATTTAATTATTCTTAAAATGAACAACCATTTCATGATAATTGTGTTAGTAGTGTTGTAGTACTTGAGACAGGTCTTTTTTGTTTTAAGGTCTCGGCCCCGACCGCATTTGTACTTGGTCTTGTCTTGGTCTCAGACTAAGAGGACTTGGAATTTTATCTCAAGACCATAACTAAAATAATATCATTAACATCATTTAATGTGATTTGATGTAAAACTTGCTGCTTAAAATGAAATCAATAACTAATTTCTAATGTGTTTTTTTTCTTTTTCTTTTGTTACTGTGGTTCAGGGCTTGAAATAAATGCAGGATTCTCAAGTCAAATGCCCAAAATTAATACAAATGCCCACAAAATTCAAGATATTATTCCAAAAAAGTTATTGTATGAGGTTTTTATATTATAACATAGGATATAATTAAGCAATATCACAAGAGCAGGAGAGACACAAGATTTTGCTATTTTTGCAACGTTTTTTTACTAAATGAATCTGCTGCTTTGAACAAATCTGTTGAATAAATTATTTTCCGTGTCTCATTCTCAAGTTTTAATTTCAGTTTCATATTTAAAAGTAGACCTATTGTTTTATTTTTCCATCATATTTCTATATTCAAAACTATGGATTTTATTGTTAGTGATTTGATTGGTATCAGTTCTAAAGTATTATTATTCTATTTGTATTTGGTTAAATATGAGACAGTTCTCAGACAGTAGATATGGATCTTTTAGATCCATTAAAGGAGTCTTGTTCTCTCTCGACTTGGTCTTGGTTTAGGTGGTCTTGACTACAACACTAGTATCCATCCTTGCCAACTACTGTATGTTCTACTACAATTCATGGTTTTCACCTCAAAGCTTTCGATAACCATTGTTTTTTTTTTTAATGGAGGCTTCTTTCCACCATGCATGGGGGGGAAAACAATTAAGTAATTGCAGCCTTCTCATAGTTCTGATGTTTCTCAATTTGCAAGTTTGTCTCACAATTGCAAAACAATTGAGGAAATGTTTTTAATTCGAATTCCAAGTTTATGACTCACAGTTCTGATTTTTTTCCTCGGAATTATGAGAGAGATGTCAATTGTGAGTTTTTTTCTTTCTTGCAATTCTGAGTTTCTAACGCGTAATTCTGACTTGGCTTTCGTAATTGAAAAATTGTGATTTTTAAAAAGTCTAATTTAATTCCTCACCCTCAAGTTGTTCCAAACCCGTAAGGCCTTCGTTCATCTTCGGAACACAAATGAAGATATCTTTGATGAAATCTGAGAGCTCTCTTAACCCTCCATAGACAGCAATTTAAGTACCACTTTCAAGGCCCAGAAAGGTAGTAAAGACATTGTTAAAATCGTCCATGTGTTGCCAGTGATTCAACCTTAAAGTCCCTGTAAAGGCAATTCTGAGATTTGTTTCTAAACGCATTATAAATGTTAGAAATGTATTGCTGAAATGCATTACAAAGACTGTGAACTATGTACTACTGAATTCAGAAGTTGGACCATTAAACAGTTTTTCACGATTGCTGTGTTCAGGATTTTCTGGGCGGGGCTAAAACGGTGGCTCTGATGCACTGAGCATATGGCCCCTCCCCCTACACTATCATAACTGTTGATGATGCACTGGAGCCACCGAACCGGGCTCCTCCCCTAACACGATCATAACTAGGCAAAAATATCTTAATTTGTGTTCTGAAGATGAATGAAGGTCTCACGGGTTTGGAACAACATGAGGGTGAGAAATTAATGACAGAATTTTCACTTTTGGGTGAACTAACCCTTTAATGTCCCCCCCACGATCCTTGATAGTCACTGCTTGCTTTGAGAAAATATTTTTCTCAAAGCCATGTTTCAGCTCAAGAAAATTACTTGTTTCTGTAGGATGGAGAGAACGTCCTTGACGTCATCTTGGATGGAAAGCAGTTCACTCTCTCGTGTCCATTTCCTTACCACCTGTCTCGATTTCTCCCCTACCCTCATTCTCATCCAGTCCATAAACCACTGCTGCCTAATCAGGAGCAAGTGTCTTTTGTCCCACATGTTCCTGCTCTCCCAGCAGTCCTTGGTACCGTACGGCAGCCCCGTAAACCACATTCATCTAAACCTGCTGTGATCCATCACCTTCCTTATGAACAACCTGCAGTACTGCAGTTCCCTCATACCTCTCATCATGACAAGCGTCCCATCCATCAAATACCCAGTTTTTATCAGCACCAGAAACCACCTGCTCACATTTATCATCGTCCAGCACCTCCTGTTGAAACTCCTCCTGAACCTTCCTTACAATATCTGCCTCTACCTGTGGATCAAATATCACAAATGCATGAAGAGATGGTTTCCCAATACCCAGGGATGCCCCCACCACACTATGCACCGTACCCTTTTTCCTGTCCCCCTTATCCTGAGTCATTCTGTTCTAAGTACCCCACCCAGGACCATCATCCCCCTTATCATCAGCCAGCTATGACCACTACTTCACAACCATCCGTCCAACAAATGCCATGGATCTCATTTCCTCGACCTACATACAAGCCCCAGATCCCAATCTTTCCTCCGACTCCCCCTGCAGAACCCCCCAAGATGTCTCAATCACTTGTTTGCACGAAGAACCGATTAATGGCAACTTTGCCCTCAACTAGAATGGACTCCATTAAAGTCAAAGGTGAGCTACAGTATAGTGACATTTTCATTGTACATGGCTTGATGCACATATCAAAACCTTGTGTGTTTTTGCTCTTCTCTGTGGTGGTAATATTTGAAGATGTGAAGACGGATACCTGGATCTCCATCACATCTGTCGCAGCAACCTGTAACTACACACTCCACTCCAGAGGTGGTGGTGTTGAGTTCTCTTCACCACTTCCTTCCTGCCACACACACACAAAGGTTAGCCGAGCCCTTGGTGCTGAGATTCTGCTCCTTCATATGCAGTCACGTGCAGAGGGTGTGGGGGCTTTGGGTGATTGAGCCCCCCTACCCTTTTTCCAAATTTATCAAAAGTGCCCCTCTCAGACAAATATCAATGATAATATTGTGGCCAATAAAACAAAATAAATTTGACTTATAATAACATGACTGTGTACAATAGTAACGAACGGCTCAAAATTCAGAAAATTTCCATAACGCCATAACGCATTGCTATGGGTTGCGTGTGTTTTGATTGACTAACTGATTTTCTACTGTCTGTTTGGAAAACGGCTCTCAACCCATATATGGTTCTTTCAGAGAGTAGTGTCTGTGGCTTTATGAGGGGAAAAGTAAACCAAACATTTTTTTCATCAATGTGTCGATTTATTTAAAAATCTATGTATTATATATTTTAAAATATTCCATAATTCATCAATGCCTGTTTGTTGTGTATAATACAACAACCAATCATGATCTGGCAGAACAAGTTCAAATTCCATTGGGCAGTATGAATTAGAACAGAAAATTACCGCTCCACTTCACAAACTGTTGAAAATTACATGGACGGACAAACTAACGTTTGTGGAACGATTTCCTGCGCTGACAAAATGGATGTTAAACGACAACAAACAAAGCACTTGTCAAAACCATGCAGCACCAATTAATGGTAAGTGGTGTTAAATTCACTTGTATTTATGTATATTGATACACCGTTTATGAAACTATCAAAGTTAATGAAGCCCAAGTGCCAACAGCAATAATGTGAAATATTATTAAAATAATGGTTTTCTATTTGAATATGCTTTAAAATGTTGTTTATTCCTATGACCAAAGCTGAATTTATCATCATTACTCCATTCAGTGTCACATGATCCTTCAGAAATCATTAAAATATGATGATTTAATGTCAATGTTGGAAACAGTTGTGCTGCTTAATATTTTTATAACCTGCTGTGATACTCTTTTCAAGATTCTTTAATTCATAAAAAGTTAAAAGAACATCATGTAGTAATATTACTGCTTTTTTCTGTATTTGAGCAAATAAATAGAGGCTTGATGAGCATACGAGACTTCTTGCAAAAATACATGTAGTATTTTTTATTTTAATACACCCCTTTTTTACATTTGTGTCCCTGCCCCTGAAGAACTCTCTGCACGTCCCTGTTCAAATGTGATATTGAATAGTCATGGAATAATTGACCTCAAGTCAAAGTAATTATAATTGTAAGCAAATTTAGGTAAAGATTTCAGCAAATGTATTGAAATGCAAATTGTTTTATTATTTTTTTTCTTCTTCGAGTTAAAATGTAATCAAATTAATTATATATGGCACGGCAATGAACTTAAATAACTGCAATTACAAATTGCATAGTTAAAGGGTGTATTTTATTATTATTATTATTTTTTTTTTTTACCTTTTTCCAAAAATATTTAGTTTTTTTTTTTATGTTTAATTTGACTCAATGAGTTGATACATAACAAACATTTTCCAGTTGTTGTAGAATGGTTAAAATTATGTTAATAAGCAACTGGTCTTGGTAATGAGACGGTTCACCCCTTTTCCAAACAAAAACAATGTTGCGTAATGAGAACTTTTTTTTTTTTTTTTGGTGACTAAACTTAGTTTAGGGTTAAGTTAAGAATGGCTTTCGGAACATTCTGCATATTGTCCCATGTTTATCAGGCATCTCATGGCACTTTTTCCTCTCCCCTTTTATCTCTTCAGTCCGCCACAGTGATCTCTCTATATATCAGGTTCTGGGATTCCTCTCAACTGCGTTTTCGGACCCTACAGCTTCAGTGTCACCACGTTGAAAATGGAGGCACACAAAATGCAGATCCTCAATTTAAACCCCTGCACGTACCCGCTCAACCACCACCTAAATTTCAAGTGGTGTGTTCTAGCCAAAATATGAGTGTAACACTGCCACCTGGACCAACATCTGGCATCATTGTACAAGGTGAGTTTGAGGTCGGTTCAGGGGATGAACATTTGTGTTTTATCAATTCCTATGAAAATGGGGAAATTATAGGTTGATTGAGGTCATGTAATTTAAGTAGGTTTGTTTTTAATATTTTAAAAATGTTTTAATTAAATGTTTGACATTTTGATTTTTTTTATAGCCGCTTCCAGTGGGATCAAAACAGAAGCTGTCCCTATTTTGGAGGCTCCAAGTCATTGTGGGTACTCTGTAAGAAGGGGTAAAGATGGTGCCATCCACGTCCTCCTGCCTTTCTCTTCCTGTCACATGACTCATAAGGTCTGTAATGTCATTAGTTGTTATGCTAATTGTATGACTTTAACTTCATGAATATTTGTTTCTTTTAATCAGGATGGGCAGTACAGAATTATATTCAAATATCAGACACTGAAAGGGCGCACAGTTGAGTCCTTGCTGTCGTGTCAGGCTACCTTCAGTCAAGGTACTGTATGAATCTTTCTTATAAACAGTGTTGGGGAAAGTTACTTTTAAAAGTAATGCATTGTTACTTTTGCATTACTTTTTCTCATCTGGGCTGGGCTTAGTCTCAGCCTCAGACGTCACGCCCACCGACCATTGGCTGAACGTCTTGTGCATAAGGCACACAAAAATGGAAATACTTCAGGAATTTCAATGTCTTCATCTGATTTGCTGAATTCTACAGGATTTCCGGGAGACGCGTGTTTAACGGTCTGCATGAAAACAAAGCTGTCGTGACACCAAACCCCCATCGCATAAGAAGAAAGCCGTCATGTTTACAACTCTGAGTGCTTTTCAGGATAAATGAAACGCTGTGCTGTCAAACGTGTTTATAGAGTATGTAAAGTTAATGGTATAGAGTTGGTGAACTTCCCTAAGCACATTTTGAAGTGGACGAGGGAAGTTTATATGGACAGACCCTCGTCCCCTCGATTTTGACAGAGGGAGCGAGTCTACTCCAATGTACACTTCAAGCAGCTCTATATTCCACAATTTAACTTGATTGTGACGTCACAGCAGATTGCGCTTAACTGAAGTGTATGCTATATGAATTATTTTGAGAATTAATTGCATACTAGTGTATATGAATTATTTTGAGATTTAATCACATAATACTTGTAGCTACTTTATGTTCACAGTCAAAGTTTATACTGTTTTTTTTTTCTCGTGTAATTAAGTTTTTCTCCAACAGCTCATATACCTATAGGATAGGATATTATATATTTTGTCCAACAACTTCTATGCATTAGTTCTAAACAAATTAGTTATTAAAAAAGGGTGTTTAAATAAAAAATCAGTTCCGTAGTGAATTCCAAGGGATCAAGGGCTTTTCATTTAAACCTTATGCATGAATTCCGCCAGTAGGGGGCAATGTCCACGAGACAGAGGGAAGTTGGCGAGTGAAGGGCATACATATTTGGAGTGGAACGCAGCCCAGACCCTCAGTCTGAAGTTCTGGCTATGTGAGACTAGGCTGGGCTTGCTTGTTTGTTCATTTGCCCCCCCAGCCCCCGTAACTCTCATTACTTGTACGGTTACCCCTAGCACTGCTCATGAATGGGTTCAAACATTGTGTTTTTGTTGTGTAGAATGCAATGTCGCACCTGAGCAGCGGTTGGTCTGTGGATCTGTGGCTTTATCATCATCAGAGTGCCTTGACAGAGGCTGCTGTTATTGTGTAGACACCCAGTCCTGTTATTACCCTATGGATGGTGAGCTGGACAAACATTACATTCAAACAGAATAATAAACCTTAATTCAAAATTGGTACTTGGTGTGTGGTATGTATTTACCTATAAATAAATAAATAAATAAATAAAATAAAATAACATTTTCCGGAAGAGTAACATGGTACTTAACGCCTGTGCAATTTTGTGTATCCCAATCAGAATGCACAATGGATCGACATTTTGTTTTCTCGGTTCACTCATCTGTCGTGGGTGCGCCCTTTTCCCCAGCGACCCTCGTCACGGCTGGAAACAACCCTTGCCCACCTCACAAAGTTACAGCTGACTTGGCCCTCTTCAAGATCCCGCTGGATGAATGTGGGGTGCACAGATATGTGAGTAGATTAGTTGCAATAGGTATGTATCTGAGGTTGTCTTCACACTTGTAGTTCGGTTCTTTTTTTCTTACAGCAAATTGTACATTTAGTCCTGGTTCGCTTGGTGAAAATGCATATTTTGCTATGGAACTAGCCAAACATCTGAAACAATGCTGTGTGCTGGACTTAATGTGCGTACATGAACTGTAATGGGTAGTGACGCCGACGGTTCTAATGCCTGTACTGAACTGTAATGAGTAGTGACGCCGACGGTTCTAATGCCTGTACTGAACTGTAATGGGTAGTGACGCCGACGGTTCTAATGCCTGTACTGAACTGTAATGGGTAGTGGCTCCTATGACGAGAACAACTAGGTATTCTGTTGTTTTTAGGGTCGCTTCTTGTGACACCACGTCCTGTTTTTGATTAGTTTAGATGTCTCTGGTCCGTGTTGTTCATATGTCATTCGAACCGCACCAGAGTTCATTAGGAGCACATTTGAATTTGGATGGCAACATTCACATTTATTCAAATGAACCGAACCGCACTAACAGAGCAATCCCACCAGAGTTAATTTTAATTGAACCAAATCTTCCAAGTGTGAACACACCCTGAGAGAATGTATACATGCAAGTCTAACTGGACTGTCTGTAGGAGGTGGGTAAAACGGTCATCTACATGGTAGAGATCCTCAATAGAGTGCAGCCCATCAGTCTAAATTACGGCACCATCACTAGAGAGTCATCTGTAAGGTATATGTGAAAATACAATCTCACCAATACTCCAAAGAACGAGCAACACAAAGACTTCATGTTCCCTGTTGTCCCAGGCTACTGGTTGAGTGTCGGTATTTACCCGGGTCTGTGGTTAGTGTGGGTTACCTGGTGAAAAGCCCCTCCCTCGGACCTTCTATCAAAGCTCAGGGGGTGTTCGGAGTTCAGCTCAGGATTGCAAAAGGTTTGTTCACAACAAAACCTAGCTGAGTCATCTTATCAAACATAAATCATGTTCTGCAAGTGTATTCAGTTTCTGTGTTCAGGAAACTGATGCACACATTCATTACTTTGCCATGAAAAAGTGGTTTAAGATTTTGTGCATTTAACTGCAGCCTCTCTTCATTCAGATGTGCACTACAACAGCTTTTACCCACAATACCACCAGCCCCTGCAAATGCTGCTGGGGAAACCCCTTTACCTGGAAGTGCGTCTGCTGAATCCTCCAGACCCCATAGCTATGCTGCTGGTGCATTACTGTATTGCATACCCGCGCTCTGCACAATCAGCCTGGATCCTCATTTATGACGGGTACTTGATGTTTCTTCCTTTTTTTCCCCTTAGAAAATCTATCGCTTGAACTGTCTATCTGCTCAAGCAACAGATTAATTATATACCTTTTTTAGGTGCCCAAATTTTCTTGACCAGACCCCAACCCACATGCCTCCTGCTATGCCTGCAGAGGGCCTGACCAATCATGTTAGACGATTCACAATCACTACATTCCAGTTCCTGTCTGAAGATGCCAACATGAAGGCAGATGAGGAGGTAAAAAGCAGCTCTAAAAGTGTTTAGAAGATTCAAATAAACTTTTAAAACGTCTCCTTTTTTGGCTTGTCACAGATTTATTTTATGTGTTCGACGGAGGTTTGTCTGCCCTCAGATGGTCCGTGTGTTGAGGGCTGCTTTGCAGGTGAGTGTCAGCCATTCACCCAGTATGCAGTTATGGCCATAACTTATAAAAAATTGTCTTTTTAAAAAATATATATTTGGCCCTGAATAGGTCTACTGTACAGTCTCTAGAGCTCTTGACAAGAGAAGCTACGTTTTCCTGCTCTTAAGCCGGGTGCACACTGTGCGATTTTGGCCGTCTGAGACAAATTTTGAAATCCTAAAAGATTTCTCTGATCCTAGGCTAAAATCTGAAGTCTTTAATCCTTAGTTTGACGTGTGCACCGACAACCGATTAATGACCGCTGCGATCAAATTTTACCTCGGACAAAATTCTGGCAGTGTCAGAAGATTTGAGGCGCAATCCTGCAGTGTGACTTCTCCTAGGACGACCGTCAACGTCTCACGGATTGATGATGTAAAACTCAGTCCGTACGAGTCTCTTGCTTCCGTCCGTTTTTCGTGTCTGACTGTCGTACTGTCCGACATAATGACAACTGAGATCCTACAGTGTGACATGTATTACATCGGGGATCATGTTCGTACAGCCTGACAAGCAACATTCGTAGATGATTTAGAAAAATCGCACAGTGTGCAGGACCCTTTAGTCATTTGTTCAATTTGCTGGTTGTATTTCATTCACCCAAAGCACTCTCTCTCGCTCTCTCCAGATCCTTCTGTGAAGTTCTGAAAGAAGACTTGTGAGCTGGATACAGTCCAAATAGTAATAAACCTCCAATTTTTGTTTTCTTTTTTTCGATTTGACAGATGTACAGTGTCTCTCTAACAATTGTAAAGCAATAAAGCTTTGAAATGGTAATTTTCTTGTCATGGTTGTTATTCTTGTTTTACTTAAATGGCAACAATTAGATGGATTTTCGAAGAAAAAGCTAAGAAAATACTGATGGTCTTGATTTGTTCCTATCTGATAGTGGATTTATATGCAAGTTCAACATATATTGTGAAACAAATAGTTATAAACAAATGTTTTGCATTGACTCAAATGAACCTGCGGCCGTCAGCTGTATTTCTGTTTGACTCATCTCTGTATCACTGTATGAATCAACGTTGCATTTAATTGTGCACTGCTTTTCCTTGCATTCATGGTTTTATTACTGGTATACACTTTCATTTACATCTAGCATGTAACGCTGGCTAAAGAAATTACTTGGTTTTAACAGAAAATATACACTTGATAATTTATAATACTTTTTGTGTTTTGTAAAGCTAATATATGTACATTTCAAAAAGGTTGTGGTTTGGTAGCCACTTGGGTCGTGGAGGAAAGGGTGTTCAGCTGAAGGGTCTGTAGTGTTTTCTGCTGTGTGTGATCAGGTTGGAGCTCTGACTGAAGGCTTTACCACACACTTTACACACATGGGGCTTCTCTCCTGAACAAAACACAAAGCTTAGTGTAAAGTGGGGAGCAATCAAAACATGCACTCAATGTACCCTAGATAGAATGCAGATTGCAGTGGTGTTCTAATGTTCTGACAAGTAATTTCATTTAATACAAATGTGTCTTCTATTTAATGTTTTAAATCAACACAACACAAGTCTCACCGGTGTGTATGAAGGTGTGTTTCTTCATGTCGGATTTCTGGTGGAATCTCTTGCCACAGTACTGGCAGGGATATGGCCGTGTGTCCGAGTGGATCAGGAGGTGGGTGGACAGAGTGGATGAGCGTTTGAACACCTTTCCACATTCCTTACACTCAAATGTTCGTTCCTGAAATGCAAAACTAACATCTTCACATGCACTTTGCACTATGACTAAATGATCTAACTGCTTAAGCAGCTCTCTTTATGATAACGCAATCTATCTATCTATCTATCTATCTATCTATCTATCTATCTATGACAGGTGACGTGAATAACACTGATTATCTCTTCTTCACAGCACCTGTTAGTGGGTGGGATATATTAGGCAGCAAGTGAACATTTTGCCCTCAAAGTTGATGTGTTAGAAGCAGGAAAAATGGGCAAGTGTAAGGATTTGAGTGAGTTTGACAAGGGCCAAATTGTGATGGTTAGACGACTGGGCAGAGCATCTCCAAAACTGCAGCTCTTGTGGGGTGTTCCCGGTCTGCAGTGGTCAGTATCTACCAGAAGTGGTCCAAGAAAGGAACAGGGGTGAACCGGCGAAAGGGTCATGGCTCATTGATGCACGTGGGGAGTGAAGGCTGGCCCGTGTGGTCCGATCAAACAGATGAGTACTGTAGCTCAAATAGCTCAAGAAGTTAATGCTGGTTCTGATAGAAAGGTGTCAGAATACACAGTGCATCGCAGTTTGTTGCGTAAGGGGCTGCATAACCGCAGACCAGTCAGGGTGCCCATGCTGACCCCTGTCCACTGCCGAAAGCACCAACAGTGAGCACATGAGCCTCAGAACTGGACCACGGAGCAATGGAAGAAGGTGGCCTGGTCTGATGAATCACATTTTCTTTTACATCATGTGGATGGCCGGGTGCGTGTGCGTCGCTTAACTGGGGACCAGGATGCACTATGGCAAGCCGGCGGAGGCAGTGTGTTGCTTTGGGCAATGTTCTGCTGGGAAACCTTGGGTCCTGCCATCCATGTGGATGTCACTTTGACAAGTCCCACCTACCTAAGTGTTGTTGCAGACCATCTACACCCTTTCGTGGAAACGGTATTCCCTGGTGGCTGTGGTCTCTTTCAGCAGATAATGTGCCCTGCCACAAAACAAAAATGGTTCAGGAAAGTTTTAAGGAGCCAACCATCTCAATCCAACCGAACGCCTGTGGGATGTGCTGACCAAACAAGTCCGATCCTTGGAGGCCCCACCTCGCAACTTACAGGACTTAAAAGATCTGCTGCTAACATCTTGGTGCAAGATACCACAGCACAACGTTCAGGGGTCTAGTGGAGTCCATGCCTCGACGGGTCAGGGTGGCTTTGACAGCAAAAGAGTGGCCAACATAATATGGGGTATGTATAATGTTATGCCTGATCTCTATATATCTCTATATATCTCTATATATCTCCATATTACTAACATATATATATTTATAATCGACATTATGAGAAATAATTTCAATTTCAAGAATTACACCTGACTAATGCTGCTGTTACAGTAGTCAGCACCAGAGGGAGACATTTATCAACTTTAACACAAAAATCATTGCAAACTAACATTCATACCTTTACCCTGCATGGCATCACTGAGTCCTTGCTGTCATGGAATACCAGAGAGCGTCCATGATGATGACTACCATGCGATCTGTACACGTGAGACTCCAGGCGAGTAAGAGAGGAGAAAACCTAATGGAAAAGTTAAAAACAGACCTGTTTAAAGAACGCTTTTCCTCCTGTCACTGGAAAGGCTTGAGGCCAAAATATAGTCTACTTTAGAAGTACTCAAGAAAAATGTTTTGCCATTTATTATTTATGGACTGGAGAAGCTGATCAAGTGACCCGGATCCCAGAATGGATTTGTATTTGAACAAAAAAACTGCACGGAGCAGCTTGCTTCAGTGTTTATTAAGAACATGAAGATGATTATGATGATTAAATAAATAAAAAAGTTAAGACATAGTCTCCCTCTGGTGCTGACTACTGTAACTGCAGCATTAGTTAGTAGTCGAGGTGTACTCTTTGAAATTGAAACTATTTCTCTTATTTATCATAATGTCGACTATAACTATATATGTTAGTATATGTAGTTTAGTAGGCCTATACCTTTTTGTTTCTGTACTTGTGAGTACAGAATTAAGCAATTACTTTTGATGCAAAATGTTATACCTTGCCACATAAGCTGCAGTGTTTGGGGCCCAGATCCCTCCGAGGACCCGTCAGAGAACAGTCTCTGCTGTTGAGCCCTTGCGTGTCTGCTATGTCTCTCGAGTTGACAGGTAACCAGGGCACTGGAGACGGAGGAGGGCCGTACCGGAAACCTGCTGGATCTGCAGAAACCAATGAAGAACAAGTCTTAATCACACAAGACGATCTGCAAATTTCAGCACACATTTATTGCTGTACTAACTTTGCTACAAAAGCAAAGGTGTTTTTTTTAAAGCTTTTGGGATAGTTCATCCAAAAATTCTGTCATCATTTACTCACGCTCAAGTTGTTCCAAACCTGTATAAATGTAGTTGTTCTGCTGAGCACAAAGGAGGATATTTGGAAGAATGTTTGTAACCAGGCAGATCTCGGCAGCCATTGACTACTATAGTGGGGGAACAAATACTACAGTATACAACTTGAGCGTGAGTAAATGATGACATTTTTGGTGAACTATCCCTTTAACATACCTGTTTTCCAGCCATTATTGGGACTCTTGTGTGTGCTATTTTGCTGCGTAATTGGAGAATATGGTTGCATCTCTTGGCCTGATTCCTCTGGAAGTGTAGCAACTTTTACGGGGACAGACCAGCCCACCAGGCCTAGATAGGGCACGTCAGCTATGGGAAGAGAACGAAAGCCTCCCTTCCTGCTCTTTTTCACCAGAAACGAACGAGGCATGATGAACAGAGAAGCTAGAACCAGTGACAGGGAAGACTGTCGTGCAGGGCTAGAAATGGAGAGAGGAAAATATATGACAACCATTTATAAAGGGACATGATGCATTTGAAATCTCAGCATAATACTGATTTAAATGACTGAATGAATGTTGAGCTCTAACAAACCAAGTTTTGATTTACAAAATGTATTGAACCGTTTTCACACTATAGAGGAAAGCACAAATTCTCGAGTCTAAAATAATGTTTCCTATATCGCTCTGCATGATTCAGCATCTGTGACTCAATATTTTGAAAGAAACAGCCTTCATGAGGGCAAAAATGCATTTCCTTAATAAAAGGATAAAGCGTTTTTTTCTTTTTATTATAACTAATTAAATACAAACCCAGGATACTCATTTGTTCTCATCTCGTAAGACTCAACTGCTAACCAGAGCAACATGACAGCGTTTTTTTTTTCTGTTGAAACACTAGACTTGTCATTATTTATGATAATTTTAATAAATGAATTAGATGTTACACTGAGCCAAGGTGAATTATATTCAAATATTCTGTAGCACCTGCTGTGGTATATCTCCTCTTTTTTTTTATGTCAAAAAGGCCTGTGTTTAAATTTTTTTTTAAATACATTTTAAATATTGGGGTATTTTCAAATATTTTTTTGGGACATTTTTACTATATTGTTGTATATTTTTATTAAGTTCATATTGTTATTTAAAAAAAAACTGAAAATAATTTCTTAATGGGTGTGTCTGGTGTACTTAAAATATATATTTAACAGCACAAGTCAAATTTAATATATGAATTGAAGGGGCATGTAACATATTCGTATTGTCTTAATATGAGTTCATTAAATGCTCATATTGTAAGTTTAATTTAAACAGTGAGGATAATTGTTATGATAAATCATTTTGGTTTTGGTCCTGTTCGGTATCCTTCAACATTTAGTCATGAGGCTGGTAAAATATAAACACAAAAATAATAAACAAATATAAATAAAAGAAATTGTAATCTTGTGTTCTGGGACAAAAGCAAGCTCCAAAACCTAAAACAAATGTTTTAAAATTGTATACAGTTTGCAAAAAGAAAAAAAGCAAGCTATTACTCCAATGAATGGATTAATAGAGACTACAGTGGTTTCAAAGTTATTTTCATCTATTGATTCACCACAGACAGAAACAGTCTGATAAAATATATCTCACATGTATTAAAGGTAAGCCGTTTTGTGTTTCTGGTATTGCAATGATCTGTGTGTGATTACGTCTTATTATTAATTTTAAACTTCAACAGAGACTTTGTGACCATAGTGAATATGGAACAAATCTTTAGGGTGAAGACTTTGACATTACATACATTTTAAACATGTTTCCATAAATATCTGAGCATCTGCAAAACCCAAAATTATATTTTAATCCCTTCTTTCCTTCCAGGACACAGTAGTATAGTTTCATATATATATATATACACACACACAATTTTAAGATTAATATATGATTTAATGATATAAAGTAGGCCTATTAATGTATACCTAGGATTCTTTTTAGGGGTAGCCTATTATCAAAATGTAATGACACGATTTTGTATAGGCTAAACATAAACAATAAACACTTAACCTAATTTAAAAGCAGATGTCGCTATTTTAAAATTGCCATTGGTGCCAAACGAATTTATCTTAAACTCATCTTAAATGAATGGTCATTACTTACCTGATGTACCCCGAGTCAGCCAATAGTTTTCGAGGTGTTTCTATAATAAAATGCACATTAAATGCAGTATAATTTTCACTTTTATCTAACTGTATTTATTGCAAAGAGATTAGGCCGAACTACAGTGTCGCGTGTGTCTCTGTCACCAGCAGTAATAAATCACTGAGGACAGGTGCGCGTTCCTTAAAGCGCAGCAAAACTGAAACTTGGAGACGAGGTAACGCGCGTTCACAAGCACCGGCCGACCACAGACGCGTCAGTTTCCGCCGCGCACTCTGCTTCGAGCTCTTCAAACCCGACTGATACTAACCCTAACTGCTGCTGCAGTGTGAAGGAAAACTACCAGCAAAATAAATGAGGGTGGTCTCGTCGAAAACAAAACACTTTCTGTTGCATATAGGCTACATCTGAAAAGCACTTGTTTTGTTCAGCTGTGGATGTGACTAATAAAAACACACTTGTGCGTTGCAAAAATGCTGCAATAGTCATTGCAGATCTAAACCATAAAAAGGCCCAACAGTGCCATATGGTTTTAAGGTGTGATTATGACACATTCTAACTCGAATTAGCTTTTGCCCCTGCTAAGCCAGCAAACAGCCTCAGATCCCCATGCAAACGGATGAAAAACAAAGGAAGAGAGGGAAAAGTGATGAGACTGTAGAAAGACTGACGAACCGTGGAGAGTGTGGTTGTGTGAGGTGCAACAAGACTTTGCTTTTTTTGCCCATGCCTTGAAACCGTATAACTGACATTAAGTCCTCGTGCATTTAGGCCAACCAACATGACATTTTCAGTCTAGGCCTGAGAATAGGAAGAAACTCTCATAGTTTGGTTAGGTTTATTGGTTAAGCTAGATGTAAAGAAAGCACCATTCTGACTTTTTAAAAAGCAAGTTTACATGTTTTCCATATAATTAAATGGATGTAAGAGTTATGACAACTTCAAATTCAATTATTTTCAACCAGGAAACTACTGGTATATTGATTTACACAGGAACGTAATAATCTGTAACAAAGTAATTTTTAAATTGATTACTCAGTGAAATTAAGTCACTCCAGCTACTTGATTTGTAGCCCTGGAACCAATTTAAGTGTGTGAGTATTTATGTGTCAAATACACTCCTTCAGGATTCCTGTTTGACGTCATAAAGGGCGGAATTGCTTGTGAGGGAACTTCAACCAGAGCAAGAAAAAAAGTTTTTATTCATCCATCAATTGTGTAAGTTCTCCCACTTAAAAAGATGAGAGAGGCCTGTAATTTTCAACATAGGTAGACTTCAACTATGAGAGAAAGAATGAGAAAAATCATGTCTGATTTTTCCACCATAATTATTTGCAAATTATGGTGGAAAAATGACCTCGAACTGTTACCTTATCCTTGAACTGTCACCTTATCGTGGTGGAGAGGTTTGAGTACCCGAATAATCTTGGGAGCTATGTTGTCTGGGGCTACTGGGTTGGGGTTGGGGCTCGTGTGCGAGAAGAAGGAGTGATGTGGGGCCACCCTCCTGTGGGCTCACCACCTGCAGGAGGGAGCGTAAGGGGCCGGTGCATAGTGGATCGGGCGACAGTCGAAGGCGAGGCCCCCAACGACCCGATCCCTGGACACAGAATCTGGCTTTAGGGACGTGGAATGTCACCTTGTTGGTGGGGACGGAGCCTGAGCTTGTGCGGGAGGTCGAGAAGTACCGACTAGAGATAGTCGGGCTCACCTCCACGCACAGCTTGGGCTCTGGAACCACACTTCTTGAGAGAGGCTGGACTCTCTACCACTCTGGAGTTGCCCATGGCGAGAGGCGGAGGGCTGGAGTGGGTTTGCTTATAGCCCCCCCGCCATGTGCTGGAGTTCACCCCGGTGAACGAGAGGGTCGTTTCCCTGCGCCTTCGAGTCGGGGATAGGTCTCTCACTGTCGTTTGTGCCTACGGGCTCAACGTCGGGCTCCTGGATGCCTTCCCAGGGAGGTGTTCCAGGCACGTCCCACCGGGAGGAGGCCCCGGGGAAGACCTAGAACATGCTGGAGGGACTATGTCTCCCGGCTGGCTTGGGAACGCCTCGGGGGAAGATGCGGAAGATGATGGATGGATGGATGGTGGAAAATGAGTATTTGGGCAATAACAAAAGTTAATCTCAATACTTTGTTATATACCCTTTGTTGGCAATGATAAAGGTCAAACGTTTTCTGTAAGTCTCTACAAGGTTTTTACACACTGTTGCTGGTAGTTTGGCCCATTCCTCCATGCAGATCTCCTCTAGAGCAGTGATGTTTTGGGGCTGTCGCTGGGCAACACAGATTTTCAACTCCCTCCAAAGATTTTCTATGGGGTTGAGATCTGGAAACTGGCTAGGCCACTCCAGGACCTTGAAATGCTTCTTACGAAGCCACTCCTTCGTTGCCCGGGCGGTGTGTTTGGGATCATAGTCATGTTGAAAGACCCAGCCATGTTTCATCTTCAATGCCCTTGCTGATGGAAGGAGGTTTTTACTCAAAATCTCACAATACATGGCCCCATTCATTCTTTCCTTTACACGGATCAGTCGTCCTGGTCCCTTTGAAGAAAAAAAGCCCCAAAGCATGATGTTTCCACCCCCATGCTTGACAGTCGGTATGGTGTTCTTTGGATGCAACTCAGCATTCTTTCTCCTCCAAACACGACAAGTTGAGTTTTTACCAAAAATTTCTATTTTGGTTTCATCTGACCATATGACATTCTCCCAATCCTATTCTGGTCATCCAAATGCTCTCTAGCAAACTTCAGATGGGCCCGGACATATACTGGCTTAAGCAGGGGGACATGTCTGTCACTGCAGGATTTGAGTCCCTGGCGGCGTAGTGTGTTACTGATGGTAGCCTTTGTTACTTTGGTCCCAGCTCTCTGCAGGTCATTCACTAGGACCCCCGTGTGGTTCTGGGATTTTTGCTCACCGTTCTTGTGATCATTTTGACCCCACGGGGTGAGATCTTGCATGGAGCCCCAGATTGAGGGAGATTATCAGTGGTCTTGTATGTCTTCCATTTTCTAATAATTGCTCCCACAGTTGATTTCTTCACACCAAGCTTCTTACCTATTGTAGATTCAGTCTTCCTAGCCTGGTGCAGGTCTACAATTTTGTTTCTGGTGTCCTTTGACAGCTCTTTGGTCTTGGCCATAGTGGAGTTTGGAGTTTGACTGTTTGAGGTTGTGGACAGGTGTCTTTTATACTGATAACGAGTTCAAACAGGGGCCATTAATACAGGTAACGAGTGGAGGACAGAGGAGCCTCTTAAAGAAGAAGTTACAGGTCTGGGAGAGCCAGAAATCTTGCTTTTTTGTAGGTGACCAAATACTTATTTTCCACCGTAATTTGCAAATCAATTCTTTAAAAATCAGACAATGAGATTTTCTGGATTTTTTTTCTCATTCTGTCTCTCATAGTTGAAGTGTACCTATGATGAAAATTACAGGCCTCTCTCATCTTTTTAAGTGGGAGAACTTGCACAATTGGTGGCTGACTAAAAACTTTTTTGCCCCACTGTAGTTTTGCGTTTTTAATTTAGTTTTTATGTTCACACTCACATACAGACATTTTCGTTTTTCAGTAACTGTTGTTAGTTTGAAGGATGCATATACTTCTCTATAGGTACTCAAGATTAACATGAGACTGTCAGAAACTGTGTGTGTTATGTACACTTTAATCTGATCTATTTAAGTTCAAATCCACAGCTATAGCATATGTTAAAAATAACCATTAGCATTCAATGAACAAGATATTAGCTATACTTGTCACTGGCATTAGTGCAGTCATTGCTTATAGAGTCAAATATGTTTACCTTCATGAAGTATAACCACAAAATGTCAACTTTACCAAAACTCTTTTAAATGTCAAACATAACAGACTAAAGACTTTCAGGACTTTCCCTTCACTAATAAACAAACAAACAAACAAACACATAATATCACTTAATTTCAAAATGTATTCTCCTTATCCAGTCCTATGAAAAGCATACTGCACCAGAAATGCACTACCCAACTTCCAAATTTTCAAGACAAAGTTACTACATCTATTAAAAAACAAAACAAAAAAATCAATTAACAAAGAAATTTTAGTTTAAATGATGCACAATATTAGGTTAATGTAATGATCAACACCATTATGTCAACTGAACTCAATAAAATCATGTTTGCAACTTAAAATAAATGTTTTACAAACACATTTGAGTTTTTAACTTGAACCATACATTTATTTAAGTTGTGGTAACAGGTATCCTCAATTACTTTTTAGAGTGTACTTTTGTATGTTTTAATATGTTTAAAATGATGTACATACATGAAATAAAGACTTTAGAGGCCTAATTAAGTGTTTTATTCAATATGGAACAGGTTTGCTTATGGGAGACAGTATAATAGATTCACATGACTAGCTGAATTTCCATGATGCCACATAGAGAAAATCTTTTATTGTTTTAGGTCCTGTCAGTATAAACATTCAAGCAATTTTAAACCATTTGAGCGCATAAAGACTAGAAAGAGTACAGAACTCGGAACTCGCGTGCTGTTTTCACCAGTGTTGCCACAGTTACTTTGAAAAAGTAACTTAGTTACTTTACAGATTACTTGATTTTAAAAGTAACTAAGTTACTTTACAGATTACTTGATTTTAAAAGTAACTAAGTTAGATTACAAGTTACTTTATTAGTTACATTCATCAGTTGCCGACAACACCTCTGCAGCCTCAACATAAAAATGACAACCGTTTTTGCCAACACTAAACATAAAACATGTTACACTACACTAAACATAAAACACTAAACATAAAACCCTAAACATGTTAATGAAAATGTACAAATTACTTTGTGTTTTTATTAAATACATTTATGAAAAACAATTTATATTTAATTTTTAATTTATATTTATATATGAATGTAAATAATTATATGGGCCTACACAAATAATATACAATTACAAGATTTATGTTTTATTGTAAACGTAATGTGCAGCTCTGTAAAGGGACAACAAATATATGATTGATCCGTGAGAACAATATATTTTTTAATAATCTTTAAGTGCACAAAACTATGAAAATATATGAAACGCTTCAAAACAGAGCGGCAACAAAGCGCTTATGCGCATCCCGGGTGCAGAATGATGCGCTTAAAGCAACATGGAATCAGAGTGCGCAGTGCAGCGCGAGTGCACATTGAAAAGTCCACGGCATAAAGAGAAGATGAGCGTTGAGCGCACAAATCCTAGTCTACTATGTAGCCTATCGGTCCAAACATTCACTGATTATTTGTTTCTTCACAGTTTTTAATTCTGGTTATTGTGCGTGTGATGCTAATTAATAGTCCTTGTGTTGTCACCTAGCGAGCACAACATCTTTCAGAAACCGCAAGATAAACTCCAGGAAGATAAATTATTTTATCAACATATCAAGTATTATACCGGGAATATATCATATGGAGTGAGCTTTACCGCTGACTGGAACCGAACGACGCGCAGCTTGAATGCTGAACGGAGAATGATTGAGCTACAGCAGAGGAAAGACATTCAGCTATGGAATGGCTTTAGATGACTTTGTAGGCTACTAGCAAATAATAATATACTAATAATGATTGCTGAAGGATAATGTGACAATATATATTTCTGATGATTATTTAATTATCACGACATGCCTAATCTGAGCAAGTGACTGCCTGTCTTGAGTTTTGTCGACAGACGGAGGCGGCAAGAAATTTGACGGAGCGGCCGCCTCGTAATTCTCTATGCAGGAAAACCCCTGCTGAGACTAAACAAGAAAGCAAAAATATATATTTTTACTAAGGAAAATGACAAAAAAAGTAACTCACTGTGACTTGGATAAGTTACTTTAATCTGATTACTGGTTTGGAAATAGTAACGCGTTAGATTACTCGTTACTGGAAAAAGTGGTCAAATTAGAGTAACGCGTTACTAAGTAACGCTTTACTGGCATCACTGGTTTTCACAGAGCTACACGAACACCGAATGGACACATACGGGAAAAATGATGTCAAAATGCCTGTCTCGACGAATGTCCTCGTAAACAGTTGCTTATGGCTTATGTGAACGTAAACAATTGAGAAGGAAAATGGATGCGTATCATTATATTGGATCAGTGCATTAGCTCTTAATGTGACAGCAGCCTAATATACCTGCTGTCATTCATTTTAATCAAACAAAATACCAAAATAAAATCACTTTTGTAGATTAATTACAACATCACCCCAATCATTCTAGAATGATTAACTCTTTCCAAAAATTATATGATCAATAAGTTATGACAACATATTTTATGCACTGCAAAGTAAAAACTTATGCTAAGCCATTTTCAACCTTTTTTAAAAGTTATACAAGATTCAACTAAGTCAGTTTAATGTAATTTAAGTAGAATTAAGTACAGTGTGGTAGGCAGCGAGGCAGAGGGACCTTGGAGAGCGGAGGAGCTCGGAGGCATAAAAGGAGGAGCGATGACAGTGAAGGACGAGAGAGGACCAGGCGTGGATTTTACGTTGTGTTTTGTTTACGTTCCACCTCCTTCTTCCCTGTACAAAGAAATTTGTTACATTGGTGCTGAAACCCGGGAGGAAGGAGGGACATGCTGTCGGAGGGCCCTCGCAGTTGAGGGGGATTGCGGTGCTGAGGAGGATGGGCAGTGCGGAGGAAAGCGTGAGACGGTGGTGCTGGAGCGATGGAAAACCTGGTGGGACGGAGAACTCGCTGCCATGCCCCTGGGTCGAGGTGGGGTGGCTGCCGCCCTAGAGGGAGCGGAGGAGCCGCTTGCGTTCGCTGTGGGCCGGAGCCTGCTACCATCCGCCATGACAGGGAGGAGCAGGGAGTGCGAGACTTGCTGCTGGCTGCCATCAACAGGAGGAGCCACCGCCGGCCGGCAAGGGACAGAGGAGGATTGAGCCGTGCACCGAGCGTCCAGTCCCATTGCATTGGCAAAGCGACGAAGAGCCTCTCGGCTGGCTGAGGTCCGAGCAGCAGTGTGTCCGGGAACCGGACCTATATTTTTTTTTGTTCTCCTCTCTTGTCTCTGTCGCTCCTCATGCTTCTGACTCCTTTTCTGTTTTACCCCCAGGTGCCGCACCCGGAGGGAGGCGATGGGGGTATGTGGCAAGCAACAACACCAAAACTTGAGATTGTGTTGGTCACTCTGGTGGTCTTCAGTCATTTTAGATGGATTTTTTAAATATATATTTTTTTCTAATATTTGTATTAATGGACATAAATGTTGCATAATTCAGAGGTGAATATTGTATAGCAGCACCATAAAACCCCATCAAAAAACAAAACAATGAAGAATATTAGTGAAACAAAATATAGTAGCCTACATCAAAAGAGGTTTTGCTGATTATCTCCGGCTGTTTTGACCACAAGGATGAGTAAATGATGAAAGTGTGAAAGAAGTTAAAACAAAATAATACCTACACAACACCAAGATTTGAACTTTGCGAATGTAAATGTTTATTCTTTTTTTTGTAAATACATTTTATTTATCATCAAATACAGAATACTGGATCATCATTTGATAACATTGCCATTTATATAATCTTTAGTACTGTCATTCTTAATAACACATCAGTAAAATTGTAGGAGAGAGAGGATGTAAATTGATGGGTGTAACAGGGAGACTACTGGACATTTACAGACTGGTGAAAGGAGGTAAGGCAGCTATTGGAGCACTATCGAGGAGATGTCACATCAGCCTCTGCTTTATGACTTCATACCCTCGCTGGCCATTTATTTAATATGGCTACACCTGAAAGCATAATGTGATGTGTATGAAGTCTTGACAGCTGCTTTTGGGGTTGCTGTTTTGATGCACACTGTGTTTAAAATAGCACAGTCATACTACTTTTGAATACATATAGTGCATAGTACGCACATTTTCTGTATGCTTGTAACACTGATGGCATTACATGCGCTATATACACAAATAAAATCAAATAAATAAATAAAATAAATAAGGCAGGGTTCTCCACACTTTTTTTCTCATCTTAAAAAAAAAGGCAGTCAAAAAGAAACGGTGTTGTTGGAATGATTTAGTACAATTTAACAAACTCCTGATATAAGAGGCATTAAACAATACATGGAAAGTGTTTGCATACATTTATGCAGTTTTGTTGTAGTTAGGAAACAAATCGTGGTTTCATTATGAATATTGTTGACATGACAAACATAAAAAAAGAAGAAAAAAAAAAAAACTCATGAAAGATGCTACAAAAAACAGTATATGAAGGTATTCAGCTTTAACTGGAACAGTGATAGTGTTTCTGAGATTTGTGAAAGACTCTATGCAGGGAAAACTGACTCATAATACCACATCATTATCATCACCATACGATTTTTCATTCATCCGCAGTACTGATCACAAAATAATGTAGCCAAAAGGTTGAAATTAGAGCTCAACGTGAGACAGAAATGTGTTTGACCATATTAGTCACCCCGTGACAAACTAAAAATGGTACGTTCCTGGTCAGGTTACAATAAATTATCTTTACAAAGCCTTTCAAATACTGTTTAAACAAAATCAGCTCAATTGACAACAACAATGGTTACCAAACTTTCATTGTCTCAAGTTTGTTTCAAAACAGCCATTTCTGATTTCCTATTAGCAAATATTTTTCAGAAGCTAAAACACACACCACAAAACCGTTGTGTGTGTTGTAATCAAGTTGTGAGGACAGTTTCCTTCAACTGTTTGAAATCCAACAGTCCCAAACCAGAACAAATGTTGGTAAATACTGCTTGAATAACTAGCGTCTCTGAGGTTTTGCTTTAAGGACCAACAAGAAATGAAAGGTGCACAGCAACTTCCTTCACTCGCTGCTTCTCTTGTAAAGAACACCAATTTATAAACGTTACGCAGTTCTGAAACCGGTTTTGTGGATGGTTTGAAATGTTACAGAGGTCAATGCGGAACAGGAAGGATGTTCTAAATCAGAGTAAAAACCTAGTAGAGTTGATGCTAGAGGTGTTTAGTTTTCATTTGCACGTCAAAATAAAAGTCCATATGCATGAAATATTATGCTTGGACTGGTATTTCTCTCTGTCTATACTGTCTATTTTCTTTTTTCTTTCAGCTATAACATGTACATAAGCTATTTTTTATAGAAAAGGAAAAATAGTCACTCCACACAAATCAATTCCACGCTCATGAACAGAAGTGTCAGTCAATAAAACAGCAACCCCAGATTATCTCGAGAGCCGACAACCACTCAAAAGGAGACATGCTTTATGAACACACTTAAATGGCTTCCCATTTCATGTTCAGCACATACTGTAAATGTTTTTTCTTGTCAATGTCTTGTAATGCATCATAGTGTCATAGATATGACTGAGAGCAGCTTCTCACTGGTTTTTGTCAATAACCAGTAAAGGGTGCAAATGTTTCGCCTGAACAAATCGACGGAAATGTTGTTTCGCTCGCAAAAAGTCATGTAAACACCTCAAATGTCGGATGAATGCAACGATCGACGAGCTTTAGCAAAATGAGGCAGTCGTGGGGAAAGGCAATGACACTGATGCACCATGTGTGGTCAGACAGACAGTACCGAGACAGATGGAAGTCTTAGACAGGTTACGAAATAGTGGGTAGAGTAATTAAAAGGAAGAAAAAAAGTGTTATCAAGTGTATAATATACGTTTATATATACAAAATCTCACATTATTTTGTATTAACTCTCATGTAGTTTAGTAGTTACGTTTGTTTGTAAACCTTCTGTAGTTCAATCAAATGCAAGCAAGCAGTAGCTCCACAAGTCAAAGACTTTCTTCAACAATAAGCAAGCCATCACAAACGCTCCAGGAAGTTGCTTTAGAATCAACACAAACAAGTCAGGATCAATAACTGACTCATGGTGGTTAAACACGCAATTGTGAAATGCAAATCAAGATCGAACACAAGTCTAGGCAACTCATTGCCAATGAGTTCACAGTATATCTTGGACATGGATCTACTCTACATGGGAGAGGGGTTATCCTTGTGAACATACATAAAAAACAATAATAAAATAACTAGAAATGTCATAGCAGCAGTTGTTTTTTTCTTTTCTTTACACCTTTTTAAACTAATCTCTTTTCTGGAGACCCTGTAGTTTCAGCTTCATGCTGTTTTTCAGGATTGGCACAGAAGAATAGTATGAATTAAATAGTTTGGCCTCTGTATGCACGAAGGACATGTACATTATAAAAAAACCCGAAAGAAATAAACATATAAATAACATAAAAAACATTTGGCAATGTTGACACACAATAGTTTTCTTTTGCAATGGATTTCCATCCAAAATTTTGATCCCCTTTCTTTGTTTTGTATAAAACACACACAAATACATGGATGAGCTACGGTAATATTCATCTATGTATGTAACTATTAACATCCCTATTACATTATATAATACGACTTTGTTCATTCTTATTCTCCTTCAGCCTTTACCTCTCATTAAAGTGATTGTAGTGTCTGTTGCGTTTGAGATAAACATAACAGGTGCACATCCTCTTCAGAAGAACAATACAGAAAAACGAAGAACGTCCAGGCTGAGAGAGGCACCATTTCTGCTGCAAGCCTCTAAAGAAACAGTAGACAAAGAGAGAGATGGTCCCTACGTTAGGCACCAACTGAGCGTGACAATCCTATGATTTCCAAAGCCAAAGATTTGATAGGATGTTGCAAATCCAAACTTTTAGTGTGTATTTTTCTCTCCTCTGCCACCTCAGTTTAAGCCAGATGGCTGTTGTATTGGTGAAATTGGGATTGAATCTGGTTAAATTAGGGTGCTTTCACACTAGCACTTTTCGTGCGCACCCGGGTTCGATTGACGTCAGAGTTTGGTTCGTTTCGATGATGTGAATGCTGTCGGGTGTGCATCCGCGAGCTGTAATCAAGTCCACCTAAAACGGGTAGGTCCGGGGTACGGTTCATGTGAATTCCAGTACGGTTCACTTGCTGATATGAACGCAATCATACTAAGTCGCCGAAGTGAACCGCTATTGATGACGTATGATTTGATAACTCTGTAGTTGCGTCCCAAATGATGCACTATACACTATGCTGGGGTTGGGAATCGAAAATCGATTCCAATTCTGGAATCGGATGCTTGGGGCCAGATTTACCAAACAGGGCAAATTAGCGTGAGAGCGCAATTCCAGAAAAGCACCGATGGGAGTGCAAAGTTCTGCATGTGATCTACTGACGACGTGCCCACTAAAGAACACAGACGCAGCCAAAATGACCAACGCAATCTACCAGGTAGACATGCTTTTTTGGGGGCGGTAAATAATGGCGCAAACTGACGAGCGCAAACCTTAGTATAAAGGTTATATTTTTTAGAGTATAAAAAATACTCTCCTCCCATGCATTTTGCGTATGAAAGGGAAACTCCTACAAATGCATATGCAATAAGGTCAGCGGCAAAAATAACTCTATCCACTCCGTCTCTTTAGTAAATCCTGACAGTAGTTTTTAAAACTAAAAGAGTGTTGGTGCTGACGCAAGCTGTTATAAATCTGGCCCTTAAGGTCAGGAATCGGATACTTGTTATAAAATTAGAATTTCGATTCCTCTTATCGATTCCTTTGTGTGCATTTTAATATGACTTTAAACCATTCAAGCGCAAAAAGACTTGTGCACTGTATCCAAAACGTGCGCACAGAAAGCTGCCTCTCATACCGAATAGTGCACGAAACTCAACTGAGTTCTCTTCCGTGTCTTTTTGCACTTGAACAGACAAATAGACAATATATATTCTTGTAAACACAGTCAGTTATGTCTTCAGCGAAAGTACACAGTTGACAAAGAAAATGCATGTTACAGTATATTGGATCCGTGCAGCTCTTAAAATGACACCAGCCTAATATTCCTGCTGCAGTCTCTATAATAACGTTAATCAAACAACAAAAGACAAAGAGAAAATTCACACTCTGTTCTTGACTGAATAACTTTTGTAACTATATTTGCGATGTATATTTTATTTATAAAGTGCAGTGTTATTTTACATTTCATTACAGTTTCTGTACCTGAAAAGCTTAAAACATTTTATTTCAATCGCAACTTTGTTAAGTTGTGTTTATTTTACTTTTATTACTGATTGTTTACTTGTCTTTAATAATGCTTGAAATTTATATTAATTAGACTAGTTGTTTTTATGGTATTCATAAAATTTTTGTTTATGTTTTGTTTCTACAATTCAATATTTCACAATAAGAATTTAAATAAATGTGAATGATATCCAAGTTTTTTTTTTAACCTTTTTGGAATTCACATTAGGAATCGATAAGAATCGGAATCGATAAGCAGAATCGGAATCGTTAAAATTCAAAAGATATTGTGTGTGTTCTCACTCACTTTCCTGACAAGCGTGACTGACACACATAATATAAAAGTGAGGTGAGCAACGCTATGCATTTTGTCGCCTTCTGCATCGTGAGGAGTGGGGAGCAATCAAACCCGGGTTCGAACCAGGCAATCGTGAAAGCACCCTTAGAGGTAGTTTCAAGGCCACACTATTTTCTTTGAAAGGAGAAAATGGCAAAAATGGCCGAACTTTCTGGCACTCTGAGAGGAGGACAGTTTGACCTCTGTGTGTGTGTATATATATATATATATATATATATATATATATATATATATATATATATATATATATATATATATATATATATATATATATATATATATATATATATATATATATATGTTGGTAAACGTTACACAGAACTCCAAATTTAGCCCTGGGAATACAATACGTTTAAGAATTACATGTAGCGCAACAGACACACTGACAAAAAGACAGTAAAAGATTGAGAAAGAATTAGAGAGAGAGACACAGAGGCTGTGTCCGAAACCAAAGACAGCTGCCATGTATTTGTATGAACGTACCGCCTTAGGAAACTAGTTTCGGGGCAGCTTCCAAGACACCAAACGTCACGTCTAATGATCTAGAACAAATTCAAGTGAAGTTTAGACAGAAACCAAAGGAATACTGGTGTGAATACAATGCAATTTCTGTGTAGAAATGTAATCTTATGTTTTCAAAAACATGAAAAATGAATTTTTCTATTTGTAATCTCTTCATCAGATGTAATTTTATCATGAACCACCACACCAAACGCATAGGATTGTGGCAGTCGAACAGATGGAAGGCAAACTTTGGATTCGGACATGCCTTGGGTGCCCTCGTACTTTCGTATACTGCCAGTAAAGGCGGCCTTCTTTCCGATTTCGGACACAGCTAGAGCGAGGGAGACATATACTATGAGAGTGTTGCGCTATGCATCAGTTTCCTGCCCTACCTCTGACAGCTTTTGGGTGAATGTACATAATCTCTCTCTCTCACGCGATATATGTGTGCATTTTGTGCAGTCTAATCATGTCTTTTTCTAAAGTTTTCAATTCTCCTTGTCCCACAATTTCAAGGAATCTCAGTTCTCAAGTCCTTCGGCACACACCATGCCCGGGTAAAGCTGCTGCTGGTTAGGCAGCGGATCTTGGCAGGGGTTTTGAACGGGGTTCCTTTCCTCTCCATCGCTGTCCGTGCTGCCTTGACTGTCCAGACGGGGTGATGAGTGATGCGGATACAGGGCGGTCACAGGCAGGTGGCTCTGAAGAGGGTCCTCATCTGAACTGAGGTAATCGCCTTCTGCAGACGCTGGGCTTTCCAAACATAGGTCCTGATAAGTGCCACCACCGGAATTCTGGAACTTGGAGGGCTGTCCACGCAGCTGCCTGATCTAAAATGTTCAAGAAAAAGGGGTTGACAATTCCTATAGTTCAGAATTTTTTTTTACAAACAGTGTTGGGGTAACGCATTACAAGTAACTTGAGTTACGTAATCAGATTACTTTTTTTCAAGTAACTGGTAAAGGAATACATTACTTTTAAAATTTACAACAAAATATCTGAGTTACTTTTTCAAATAAGTAACGCAAGTTACTCTGTTTTCCCATTTATTGAGTGTCAGCTCTCTTGTCTCAATGTTGAGAAAAATCGTAAGTGCAGAAGCGTTGTGTGTAAACATGATGGCTATTGTAGTCTACACTAAATGTGAGAATGCATTTACTCGTCTCACTTTACAAAAAATAAATAAAATCAGTCAAATGGAAAATCAGAATACTATGCAAACCTCAAATAATAAAAATATGTTAAATAAAACAAATATTTTTATGCATTTAATCTCACTTTATTGACCAATGTACTTGCTGCCATAAGCAAAAATGACGTAATTTTTGTTTTCACAAATTTCTTTCTTTCTTTCTCTTTTTAAGGGAGCAACGCAATATTGTAATGCATAACTTTTCAAACACTGCTTACAAATACACAGCCCTGCAGAAAAGACCAGTTTCCAGGGTAGTTTATGCTGGATTAGTGCCCGTCTAGCCAGGGTTATTATAGTTGAGTAAATAGAAAATAAATAAAAACATAAAAAAACATTTCTGTTGCTTTAAAATATATAAATTAATATATAAAATATATAATTAATTAAAAAATATATATTAAAAAATTACTTTTGTCATTGACTCACTTTTGACCTGATAAAAAGGGTTAAATCAGAGAATGTTCATAACATGAGTTCGTGGTTTATTTGTTGGGAATCAAATTAAAATGTATTTAATTACCTGCAAAATAAAAAACATTGACATTAAAGGAGCACAACACACCACATTTACCCTAATTAACCAGACTTACTTTTTTTCTCAACAGGTTGGTATGTTTCCATAGCAACAAGTGGTGGTTTTCAATGTGTGCTGATGTAGAATTTAAGTTCTGCTTATCGGAGAGGTGTTAGAGCAAAGTATTCACATGCAATGTGATTAAGATCAGTTTGTCACTGTTATTTCTCTGTAAAACACATTGTGGTTTTGTTTTAATTGATGGTGATGATTTATTTGATGGCGACGTTACTGTGTAATTACACAAATAAGTACTGAAAGGGTTAGGGTTAGTTAATTGTAATTGTGCATCATTTACTGTAAGTAAATTACTATAGTAAATACTTGTAACCTGTAATTCACCTTAAAATAAAGTGTTACCAAATTGATTAAGAGGCTTTTTACTGATATGTTACACAATTTACAAATGATATGATACATTTTTGCACTGAAAGAAGCACTACAAGGTCTATGGGTTTAATTTTAATTTATCTGAAATTTGATCTATTTACCTAAAAAAAATGTAGCTACTAGTATATCTAAATGTATTTATTTATTTTAATTTGGCTCCATATCGATCTTCAAGACTTTTTACATGTTTGTTTTGACATGTAATGCTTGTGGTACCATTTGTATGTATAACTCTACATGTGCCTTGGTGAATATGTTTTGCGACTATGGATGTGTGTGAATCACGTAGACAGTGGATTTTCTTGCGTGACAGAAATGGACCACAATTTTTTGCTCTCATTTCAGACCTTCCCTTCTGAGTCAGTGAGCCTAAGTGAGTGTGATTGCGTGTGTGTGTGTGTGTGTTCCTGTCCTAACATTCGTGAGAGCCTAAAACAGGTATTATGCTAAAATCTCAGATCTGAAACGTCATGGATTTCCCAACAAGTTCTTTAGCAATTTGTAAGTGTGGGAGTGGGAGGGGCTGTGGTTAACCAATGGAAAAGCTTCCTGAGACAATCATCTACACAAGCCCCACCTCTCACTTCCTCTGTCTGGTTGATCTCGTTTCAGCCAAAACCACAGAGCAAAAGTCAGTGCACAGCACTTCCGAAATAGGACATCACCGAGATTTTTAAGAGTAAATGTTAATGAAAAGCACATTCAGTGCTGAAATTCTAAAAAACTGCAAGATGTGACCATTTACACATGTACAAAGACCAATAAATAAATGTTGACGCATTACAAACTTGAGAAAACTGCAGTTAAAGGGATAGTTCACCCAAAAATGAAAATTATGTCATCATTTAGTCACCCTCAAGTTGTTCCAAACCTGTGTGAGATTATTTTTTCTGCTGAACACAAAGGAAGATATTTGGAAGAACGTTTGTAACCAAGCAGATCTCGGCAGCCTTTGACTATCATAGTATTTCCCCCCCCCCACTATGGTAGTTAAAGGCTGCCGAGATCTGCTTGGTTACAAACATTCTTTCAAATATCTTCCTTTGTGCTCAGCAGAAGAAATACATTTGGAAGGTTACAGGTTTGGAACAACTTGAGGGTGACTAAATGTTGACAGAATTTTTTGGGTGAACTATCCCTTTTAGTGAACTGCAGGCTAGTGACTGGTTTATGTTCAATGACATGGAAATAAAACAATATTTTGACATATATTGTTACCTAAAGCCACGTTTTGCAATGTCTATTCAATGCATTTGTCAGCCACCATAAATGAAATGCCTGGATTTTTTTCATTGATTACAATTTTCTGTGTAAATACTGATGTGCGATTAATTGCAAATAATTTGATTAATTCATTGGTGTTTCATGTCAAATTTGAATCAGCCCATATATATAAACAATATATCATAGAAACTGTTTTTATAGTAATTGATAAATTAGCTAGTTAGTACAGATTCATTTGACAGCATTGAAACAGACATTTACCCCGATTATAATATTTACCAGTTGTTTTATATTTTAAGTACAACATTTTATACTTATATTTTATAAAGTACAAAAAAAGTTTCTCTAAAATCATCTTGTGTTATATTAGACTGGGGCTTTCTTCACATTGTTTTGTTTTGATTAAAAAATATTCTAAATCTTTGGCACTACAGAACATATGGTGACCCGATTTCATGGCTGAATATGAGCGCATGTAAAACGCTGATGTAAATCCGTCCTTTGAAAGCGCCCACAATGCATCTCAACTCAGTGATTACAGTAACCATGAAACTGGCGCACAATCACTTCACATTTGTATGTAAACACTGACACAAGCAAAGCAATCAATCAAGAGCAAACGTGAGTTGCGATGACAAAATCAAAAGTAAAATGAGAGATGAAAGACGGAGTGATACATGAACAGAGAGGTGAAAGGGAGGGAAATAAATACAAGAGAAAGAGAATGTCACCACACTCTCACACCCCCCTGTCACGAAAGGTTTTTCTACAAATGAGCAAGATCATCACATGAAGTGCGTGAGACCAGGTTGTGACTGGGTGCGTGGGTAAAGCACCACAGTATCAAACCATCAAAGCCGCCTGTGTGTGAGAGGGCATATGGGGGGGAATGGGGAAAAAGATTTTCGAGTGGTTTTTATTGTGGTTAGGGAGGGTCCCGAATGCCAAGAAAAGCACTACAATACCACGCTAAAATGAAGTAGACAGGTAACCGCTCATACAGCGTACTAAGAAAAATGGTGGCAAAGTGCAGACTATAAAACATATAAAAGAGCCATACTAAAAGGAATAAATGTACATTAGCCAAGAATTGTATCATTTAAATCTCATCTTTTGATCACCAAAAAGATTTATGACTTAAAATAGCTTGAATGTAACTCTACACCTCGTTTACTATACTCGCGTACTCATGAATATGCAAATTATCCCTGCCTCCACTCACTCACACCAGCTCAGAATAGCTGATCCACTCGGTCACCTTTACTGTAGTAAACGCTGCACAATGGGAATTGCAAATACTGGTTTAATTCACCCATATATGTTTGAACCAGAAACTGATTCAGAAGAAGTGGAACAGTGAAGTCGTCTACAAAGTCGATGTATCCGATATCGCTCACATCGTCGGACACATAACAGTAATTCATATGATTAGCCTTCTGCTTGACTACATTCTCAAACAGCTAATAATTTGTTGCTGATGTTACACAAACCATGTTCCCGTTCTCCATCTCAGTGTCAAAATTAGCATCCTTGAAACGATTTTAACAACTCAGAACGTCAGTGGAGAAAGGCATATAGTTCATCATAACATCGTACTCAGTGTTGGGGAGTAACGGAATACATATATCGGCATTACGTATCCAGAATACAAATTATGAGCAACTGTATTCCTTTACAGTTACAATTTAAATAGTTGGTATTTAGAATACAGTTACATTATTGAAAGCAATGGATTACATGACGATACTTCTCTGTTTCACGAGTTCATTCACTCTCTAAATAAATTAAGGCAACTCAATGCATTTCCCAGAATATGAAAACGAAAAAATGCGTGATCAGTCACAATGGAGTCGGAAGAGGGGAAGCGGGAGCTAGTGGTAGAGATGGAGCCAGAACAACAGATCCACAGCATTTCACATTAAAGAAAGAGAAGGGAGAATGAAATATAACTGCAATCTAGGGCTGTGACAGTGGCAGGCGGTTACCCACACACACACAAAATCCCGGAGTGGGATTGTCGTTTTACTGGTGAGTGGTTCATGAGTGGAGCTCCGCTTCGCTCACATGCTCAGGGGTGCGTTTCCCAAAAGCATCGTTAGCCAACTATGGTTGCAAGTTCCATCATTATCAACATAGTTCAACGAGTCTGTGTTTCTCGAAACCATCGTTCCAACGAACGGGAAACGCACCCCTGGTTAGGTAGGCAGGTTTTTTAAGTTGTGCAGGCTCTTTTATTTTAGGCTATATGACAGTCTAACAGCTCAATAACCCTTTTATTTAAAGGTTTAATGTAGGCCATAGTAGTCCATTGCAGTATGACTGTAAGAAGGATCAATGTCAAAAACGTGATGTGCAGTCAAATGTCTCTGTGTGTTGTTTATACAAATGTTCTCACCGATATGCTTGTTGTGCCAAAAAAACAGCACCCCCAACCTAAAACATCTTCCTGCGCCTCTTTTCATTAAATAGCCTACATTTTGAAAATAAAAAATATAAACGAGGCTCAAACATGCGTGGTTAGGCAAGTTTATTTGAGTACTTCCATCAGTGAAACAACATAGCTACTAGGCTACAGCCTGTAAAACATTTAAAAAAATATAAGTAAATAATGGTAATATAAATAATAATAGTTAAATATTAGTTTAAAAATATTCCCTCACAGAGGTGCGTCATATGCCGCTTGCGCTGAAAGGGATGTGGGACACGCGCAGGAAAGAGAGCATCGCTTTTCTAATATAATGATGTTCAAACTGACACCTGTAGTAAAAGGTGTGAAGAACGAAATTATCTTCCGCTTTCTACTTTTACCACAGTAATGATGCAAATATAGCCTACTCCTAATTAAAAGCAAACAAAAGGAATAAACGTTTAATCCCCTGTATGAGACGTAAATGAAGATTTGGGAAAATAAATAAGAGATTACATGTCCAGTAGAATAAAACGGAGTAAGCCTATTGTTAAATTCGTGGAAAATTGGGTGACCAGATCACAAAACGCAAAGCTTAAATTTGGCTCACCTCACAAAGCCTTTCTTTCGTTCGGCATTAATCCATGTTTCCATGGCTGCGATTAACATGTAATTGCAAAACTATTATTTATTTTGTAAATAAAGCTTTGTGCTTAACTCGTGTCATAATATTCACGTAAAACAGCATTCACATAAAAAAAAAAAAAATCACTGCTACTCACTGCCAGTGCTACCCCACGTTAGCTGAACATTTTATTATATATGTTTAGTAAGCAGGATTTGATGGCCGCATTCCTACGATTATAAAATGCGATTCAATGTGGAAGTAATCCAAGTATTCAGAATACGTTACTCAGATTGAGTAACGTAACGGAATATGTTACAAATTACATTTTTGGGCATGTATTCTGTAAAGAAATACGTTTTAAAAGTATCCTTCCCAACACTGATCGTACTATACATCATATACATAATTCATCCGCTATATTGCTACATGTACCCAATTTTTCATATCAACAGAAAAATATAGGAATAACCTGGCTTCTCTTGAGACTCCCCTGCTTCAAAGCGGTTATAGTAAATGATATGCTAAAGCCCACCTGCGCGTTGACGTGATTGGTTACAAGGTAGTTTGCGACGTAAGAAACACCGGCATAATCTGTAGTTTTAAGGATAAAATTTCACTGTAGTTTTAAGGATAAAATACTCAGCAATTGTATTGAATTTGAACATGGTTTGTCTTAAAGTATATTAAAAACAACATTAAAAACTTGATTTTCACCACAAGGGGTCTTTAAGAAAAGGAGAAACCAGGTTTGTGTAGTATTTAGGGATCATGGTAAGTACTATTAGCAACAATAATGTGGGTTTTAAATGTTATGGACTTTTTTCTGATCACAGATTACAGTGCAAGTGCAAAGATTGTGACAGATAGCAGTTGAACTTGCATACTAGTGCATGTATGTATGTGTTTGTTTGTGAAAGCCTCACCTCGCTCTTGAGTTCAGCGATCTGTTGCCTCAGTTGAGTTATATACTGTTTGGAGTCTGAGTGATTCAGCTGGCCTTGGATCAGTCCTTCCTCTTTCTGTAGGCAATACATACACACACATTTACACTTGATTATACTGTGTATATATCAATATATACACTGAAAACAGACCAATATGTAACAAAGACTTAGTGGTCTATCGATATTTTCCAATATCAAGAGAGCTTTATCTATAGAGCAATAGCCAATTTAATCCTGATATTTGCATTAAACAATTCAATGACATGTAAACAACATTGCTGACTTATTGCTAATATTTACTCAAAATTCGCTAAAAAAATATGCATTATACCAACTGCACGGCTCAACAGTACAAGCATTTCACTCGTTTCAAAGCCTGAACATGACGCTGTTGTATGCTCAACAGGCTCGCACAACAGTTCACAATTAATGAATAGCTCACATTTATGTCAACCGATTGCTTATGAGCTAATGCTGATCAATTATGACAATGTTTACTTTAAGAGTCCTGGTGTATTTCGGTCCAATTCCATCCCGGAAGGAAAGACTAAGAACATTATTTGACACATATTATTAAATATATATAGATTTTACTAGCATTAGTGTTTTTAAAGTTAACAAAAACTAAAACTATATAAACATTTTTTCATTGCTTGAAATTAATAAATGATAACTGACATCAAATCAAATATTAAAAACTTTTCATTTAGTTGAAATTAACCTGATGTACCAAACTAAAACTGAAATAAACATTCATTAAAAACTATACACACATTTTAAAAAACAACAAAATTACTTTAAACTAAAATTTAAATGAAAGCAGAAAATATAAATATAATTCAAAATATTAATAAAAACTATAATTGTATCTCAGTAATGCCAAAATAACACTAGTATGGCCAAATCTGTTTATTACAATGTGTTTATATATACTGTATATAGACTGTTCACTATACATATATATATATAAAGTAAAGTTAAAGTTTCTAAATGCACAGGTGCTCCTTGGGAAAAAAGTCAAGCCCTGCCAACTGTCAAAGTTATTTTTCAGAAGAGAAATACAACTTATTTTAAATAGCCAAGTAGACACAGTTCCCTTTCAGTCGGTCACGTTCGACGTACGTCTCCGTTCCCTCCTTCAGGCAACGAGGGTTACATACGTAACCGAGGCGTTATCGCACATATGTTGTAATGTAGGCCTGTATTTCTCACCTGTATTTCTAGATCGGCTATCTTTTGTCGGAGTTCAGCCATAGCGGCCATGCTGTCAGCTTCTCTTAGACGCACTGCCATCACCTCTTCTTTGCTCTAAAAGAAAGACAGCTGAATTATTTCTAGAGATCAAAACCATTTCTAAAAAAAACTATCATCATTCTAATTAATGCTTTAATCTATAAATGTAATTTTGGTTGTAGTCTACCTTAAAATTCTGGCTAATACTAGATAATTGGATAATTATTTCATTTTATGACGGATAAATTACATATATGAAAATTCTATACTATTATGTCTAAATAAATAAATAATAAAAAATTAAATATGTCTCATGTTTGGCAATAACCGACATGGCACAGATTTATTGCGCATCCCATTTACCATTTATCTAATTGAACCTGTCCTTCCTGAATTGTATGACTGTGAATGCACTGTACCTTGCAGTCAGACTCGGTCTGCTTTCTCTTCATTTCGTTGAGCTGGCTTTGTAGTGTTTTGTTGTGAGAAAGAGCATTCTGCAGTCTCTCCTGCAGGCTGGCACTCTCTTGCTCATGTCTGCCAACTAGTTTACAGTTGATCTGGTTCTAAGGAGACAGGGAGGTTATGCAAGTTTGTTTGGTTGCTAAACTATCTCTTAAACTACCTTTTGATCAGCTGGGTATGGATATAGTTGAGCCATTAAAGAGGATTTAGGCAGGGAACCATTATATGTTGGTCATTACTAGGATTGGGTACTGAAACCCTATCACCGGTATGTAACTAGACCGAATCAGAACGCAGATTTCGGTAACTCATTTCGGTGCCACTTAAATTCAAACGTGCTTTCGCGCTTTGGCTGGCGCCAAGCCAGAGACAGACGCGCTCATCACATATCACAACTATTCAGTGTTTTCAACCACATAATATTTGTTTTAGGTTTCAGACATTTAAATGCACTTAAGTACTAGCAAAAAATACACACTGATGTCTATGGAAGCGGCAATAACAATCCTTTCAGACAGTTATAATTTGACTACGTGTTTAATTTATATCAGATACACATTATATAGTTAATTATATAGTTTACTCTATTCTTCTCCCAGTTCAGCGGTCACTTACTTTCATGTATTTCGTGGATGAGGATGAATTTATGTGATCTAAATCCGATAGATCCAATTCTCAGGCTCAAACTAACATGGCGGCGCCCATCGCGCAGTATAGATCAACTAACAAACATCCACTTATACATATTTGAAAATCAGAATATCAGATAGTTCATGACATAGTTAACAAGTTTGTGAATATTTTGAATAAAAAAGAAAAAAACGAAATAAAACCGATACAGCTGTCATAGCACTATTGCGGCTGCTGTGTCATGTAAGCATGATGCGTCGCCATGGAAACAATAAGGCGATGCGTTCTAAAATATTTAACCAGAGAATATGGTCATATTTCAAAATAAAGCTGAACCTTGAAGCTGGTTTGTAGCATACCAAGAAAACCAACTACTTTCTGTTATTAGTACTGTAAATGTTATTTAGTGTTAAATTAGGCCTATTGTAATTGGGTTAGGTGGCTTAGGTTTTACTCTGAATTTGTGAAGTAAATTGTGTTTTGTATCTATTTATATTTACATATTTAAGTATACTTTAAACTTTTAATAAAATGTTCAATTTAAAGTATTTTAAATTCTTTTTTTTCAATAAAAAGCCATTCTTTAATGTCATCCACTGTTGTTTTGTAGCTTTTTTTTTTTTTTTTTTTTAAGTATAGGTTCAGGCACCGTTTAGGCACCGGTACCATTTTAAAAGTATCGGTTTGGCACCGGTATCGAAAAATACCCAAACGATACCCAACCCTAGGCATTACAGACTATGCCACAAAAAATCCTGAAGTTTTCCCCCTCAAATCCATCAAGGCAGAGCAGTAGCTTACTCCCTTATACAACTGTTCTCTAGAGTAGGTTTTCCTAAAGTTGTAGTTACAGGCCAAGAATCTAACGTTATGTCTGGACCATCCCATATCACCCACAGACTGACAAGTTAACAGAGTGCTTCAATCAAACTTTGAAACAAATGCTTCGTAAGTTTGTCTAAGACAAAAGTGATGATTTGGATCAGTGCCGCAACTGGATTTTCTCCATTTTAATTACTGTATGTATGGGAGATGTGGGGACCGCTGATGCTACCGAAAGACATGTGGAATGGGGAACGAGACAGTGTAAGTTATACTGATGTTACTGACTATGTTGTTCAGATGCATGAGAAACTGGAAGGCATGAGTACATTGGGCCAGGAATATATGGGAGAGCCACAAAAATGGCTAAAGACATGGTATGACCAGTAAGTCAGAGCAAGGAGCTTCAAGCCAGGCACTCAGGTACTGGTGATGTTGCCCACTGATGCGAACAAGTTGACTGCCAAATGGCATTGTCCCTTTGAAGTGTTGAAAAAGCTAGGACCTGTTACATATGAAGTTGCGACTTCTGGTCAGAAGCGTTCGAAATGGACTTTACATTTTAACTTACTCAAATAGTGGTTTGCCAAACACAGGGATGCAGCAGGGGTGTCTTAGCTAGTCTGTTTCTGAGTCACTTGTCTCAAATTCAGCAGAGACTGTGTGATCCCCAAGTTTTCCAGAAGAGACCAGGACATACCAATTCAGTTGAGCATGATATTGTGCTCAGAGAAGGAGCTTGCACAAAATGTATAAGCTATTGGATACCCGAGCGCCTCTTGGAAGCTTTGCACAAGGAGTTAGATGAAATGTTAGCCATGAACATCATGGAACCATTAAAAAGTGAGCGGCGTAGCCCAGTTGTTTTGGTGCCCAAAAAGAAAGGCAGTATAAATTTCTGCATTGACTTTAGATATCTTAACTCTGTGTCAAAATTTGATTCTTATCTGACCCCAAGAATCGTTGAACGTTTGGGTAAAGCCAACTATTTAACCACTATTGATTTATCTAAAAGGTCCCAGGTCCCAGGTCCCAGGAGCTGACTGCATTCCGAACCCCTTGGGGTCTCTACGATTTTTGTAAGACTCCCTTTGGCCTTCATGGGGCTGTTGCTACTTTCAAGCGGCTCATCGATCAGGTGCTAGGTGGTTTGAATAAATTTACAGCTGCTTACTTAGATGACATTGTCGTTTACAGTTCGACTTGGGAAAAACACCTACAACATCTGGAGGTGGGGTTATTGACCATATTAGATCAGTTGGGCTCACCATCAATCCTTCCAAGTGTGCCACTGAAAAAGCAGAAACTGAGTATTTGGGGTATGTGTTCTGCAATGGGGTTAATAAAACCTCAAGTTCAAAGAATCCAGGTGATACAGAACTGCCACCTGCCAGACAAAGTCTCAAATAAGATCCATTCTTGGAATGGCGAATTGGTACAGGAGATTTGTGCCCAATTTCTCAGTGAGGGCAACTGTCCATACAGATTTGACTTGGAAAAAACTGTCAGAACCAGATTTGATGGACAGAGGAGGTGCAGCAGGCCTTTCGGGATATTAAGGATACTCTGGCCAGTTTTATGCTGTCCTGATTTTGATAAACCTTTTATACTGCAATATCTGACCCATCAGATATTGGAGTAGGAGCTGTTCTTCTCCAGGGGACACAAAAAGACAGTATATATACTAATATATATAATTAAAATTTTTTAACTAATTAATCAAATTTTTTTCTGTAATTAATCATGATTAAATCACAATTTAAAAAACATTGGAGTTTTTAATATTTTGATATTGTTATAATTTCAGTTACTCTCCAAATGAATGAAGAAACAATTTAAAGACTAATTTAAATATTTGTTGTAATGTCTTTTTATGAATGAAGGCCAGTATCATAGATACAAATGTCTCTATGAAACATTAATGACGTTACATTACAGTATAACTGAAAGCTACCAATTTCAACATTTATTAGGCTTTAAAAAAATAACAACTTTTAATTTAATTTAAAACAATCTTTACATAAAGCCATTATAATAAATGTTATATTTACCCATGGCCTTCCCTGTTAGACATAGCCTATACAGAAATTGAATTAAGTTATCAACACTTAACTTTCTTAACTGCATAAATAATAAATTAAATATAGATGAATCATCATTAAAGCTAAATTTTTCTCTGTTCCCATTGTTCTTTGATGAACATTAATGACAATGGCATCATCAGTGCTGCTGTCACTTTAAGATCTGCCGCTGCCAAACATGACGCGGATCTGACACGCTGTCCCGCGCATCTCATTTTTTCACAAGTTCATTTAAGACGTTATTTAACTAATTTAAGACTCCTTATATGAGAATACGCGACAAAACTGGCATTTTGGCAAAATTCTCTGTGTTGTTGTTAATGTTTGTTCAAGAGTGAAAGAGAACTCGATGTGTGCACGAGACTGGCGAGTGTGTGTCGGGGTGTCCCACGATTAGCTCCCTAGCTTCCTAGGTGGTGAATCAGTATATCGTGTACATGAATATGGGCAACTCCCTGATCAGTGCCCCGACTACTGAACTAGGGAGCGGATTGAGACGCACCCACACAGACATACCGCGCATTCTCTTCTGTCTTGTCGCACTTAGAGTGTTTAAAAGCATTTACATGAATAAGAGCGTGATCATATAATGTAACGCTGGTCAAAAATGGATAAAAAAACTGACGCTGCATTAACTGCGTAAAATATTTTTAATGCATTAAACTGAAAAAATTAATTGCCCGTGTTAACGCGTTAATTTTCCCAGCACTAATATATAAAAATATATCACTTATACTAAAATAACACTGACATGGACAGGCATTGTTGTTCTAACCTGGCTCTCCAACTGCAGGTTTTTAAGTTTGACCTCTTTGAGTTCAGCCTGACCCTGAGCCTCTCGCAGTCTCAAACTCATCAGTTTATCCTGCAGCTCATTCAACGCATTCTTCTTAGGAGACTCCTTCCAATGGCCTCCTCCTCCTCCACGAGACGTATGATTCTGTCATAAATAAATTAGGTTAGCAAAGAATTAGATTTTATTAGATTCATACTTTTTAAAATGTCAAAACAATCGACAAATGAAAATGACAATGCAATAAAAAAACAAACAAATTTTGTATAGTTTAGACCAACTGTGTAAAGATCAGTAAAGTTGTGTAGAGTTCAGTAGGGTTGTATAGAGATTCTTCACCTGCCAGCAGTGGTTGAGGTCAGTAACGGCCTCTTGCATCTCTCTGAAGGAACGTAGGGTCTCCTGCTCTCTCAGTTTCACCAGCTTCAGCTCCTCTTGCAGCTGAGCTACATTAATTTCATCAGGCAGAGAGTTGTTCCTCTACAATATACAAACAATATTCCATTAGGTTTTATACTTCAGTACCATTTAGTACTAAAAGCAGTGATAGAACAGTTTTTTTCATGCAATTAAAAATAATTTAACTTTTTCATAATTTGCATGTGCACAAGCCATATCAGCCATATCATCACCACTGATGATCTAATCATCACCACTGGAGCAGAAGCATCTTTCCAATTCATACTTGAAAATTCTGACTAAAAAGTCAAAAAGACATGCACACACCTTTTCCAGATCGAGAACTTTGTCCTGCATTTCTTTCAGAGCACCGAGTAGTTCTGCCTCCTGTAGACGAGACTGTTCCAACTGAGTCTGCAGCTCACACACAAACTCCTCTGTATACTACAGACAGAAAGACAAAATTGATTGAAACACTGATGAGTGCAGAGTGGCTGCCATTACATCAGAGTATATCAGATATAAGAATTTTGAACACAACAACATTAAAGGATTAGTTCACTTTTAAATACTTTTGCTTATAATTTACTCACCCCCATGTCATCCAAGATGTCCATGTCTTTCTTTCTGCAGTCAAAAAGAAATTAAGGTTTTGGATGAAAACATTCCAGGGTTTTTCTCCATATAATGGACTTCAATGGCCTCCAAATGGTTCAAGGTCCAAATGACAGTTTCAGTACAGCTACAAAGGGCTTTAAACGATCCCAAACAATACCAGACGATGAATAAGGGTCTTATCTAGCGAAACGATAAGTTTATGCGAGAAACCGAGCAGTATTTATGCTATTATTTTACCTCTTAACAGACAAAGGTGATCGTCTCGGAGCTCCGCCATAACTTCCGTTAAGTGAGGTCAAAATACGAGCATGGTCATAGATGTATATGTAGATGCCTCATTAGCGCCTGCACGGATCAGTAGAATGAGACATCTATGATCGTTATATCTATGACCATGTTCGTATTTTGACCTCACTTAGCGGAAGTTATGGCGTAGCTCAGAGACGATCAGGTTTGTCTGTTAAGAGTAGGGTTGGGTACCGAAACCCGGTGCAAATAGGACACCAGTACCTATATAACCGGTATGTACCGGACCGAATCAGAACGCAGATTTCGGTAACTCATTTCGGTGCAACATAAATTCAAACGTGCTTTCGCGCTTTGGCTGGCGCCGAGCCAGAGACAGACATGCTCAGCGCTCGTCACATATCACAACAATTCATTGTTTTCAACCACATAATGTTTATTTTAGGTTTCAGACATTTAAATGTATATAAGTACTAGCAAAAAATACACACTGATGTCTATGGAAGCAGCAAAAACAATCCTTTCAGACAATTATAATTTGACTAACTTACGTGTTTTATTCATATCAGATACACATTATATAGTAACTATATAGTTTATTCTTCTCCCAGTTCAGCGGTCACTTACTTTCATGTATTTCGCGAGACGTGGATGAATATACGTTATAAATCCTACAGATCCGATTCTCTGAGGTGCAAACTAAAATGGCGGCGCCCATCGCGCATTACAGATCAACTAACATACATTTACTAACACATATTTGAAAATCAGAATATCAGATAGTTCATGACATAGTTTGTGAATATTTTGAATAAAAAGAAAAAAACGAAATAAACCCGATACAGCTTGAGCTGTCATACAGCGCAATTGCGGCTGCTGTGTGTCATGTGAGAAGCACGACGCGTCACATTGGAAACAGTAAGGCGATGCATTCTACAATATATAAATATGGTCATATTTAAAAATAAAGCTGAACCTTGAAGCTGGTTTGTAGTATACCAAGAATACAGACGACTGCTGTTATTACTGTAACTGTTATTTAGAGTTAAATTAGGCCTATTGTAGTTGGCTTCGGTTTTACTGTGAATTTGTCAAGTAAATTGTGTTTTGTATTTATTTATATTTATATATTTAAGTATACTTTAAACTTTTAATAAATGGTTCAATTTAAATAATTAAAAAAATAAAAAGCCATTCTTTAATGTCATCCACCTTGTTTTGTGGCTCTTTAAAAAAAAAAACAACAACATCGGTTCAGGCACCGGTACCGTTTTAAAAGTATCGGTTTGGCACCGGTATCGGAAAAAACCCAAACGATACCCAACCCTAGTTAAGAGGTAAAATAATAGCATAAATACTTCTCGGTTTCTCGCAGAAACTGATCGTTTCACTAGATAAGACCCTCATTCATCGTTTGGTATCATTTAAAGCCCTTTGAAGTTGCACTGAAACTGTCATTTGGACCGTGAACCATTTGGTGCCCATTGAAGTCCATTATATGGAGAAAAACCCTGGAATGTTTTCATCCAAAACCTTATTTTCTTTTCGACTGCAGAAAGAAAGACATGGACATCTTGGATGACATGGGGGTGAGTAAATTATCAGCAAAAATGTATTTAAAAGTGAACTAATCCTTTAAGCTTAACTGTACAAAAAGGGCATTTCTTTATACAGTTCTGGAAGTAAAAATCTCAATCATTTTATGCACAGATAAGATGATAAAACTTTTAAGACAGCTCTGACATCCTAAAAAAGGATCATCCTTGGGAGAATTCCCAAAAACAGATATTCCTCAGATCCATCAATCAGAATTTAGTTGTTAACATAGAAACGAGAACCATGGCAAAAGATCTCAGCATTGCAAATAATGCAATCAAGACAATCTCAAACTACTTTTTTATTTGTACATAATTTAGTATTATGTAATAAACTTTAATATAATGCATTTTATAAGGCTGGGCGATATGACTTTATATACATTTCATGGCAATACCGTGTACAGCTTATCATGCTATATCATGCATATGTAAATATATTTGCGCAGGGCTGCTTAAAGTTATTGTTAGTTAAAATAAAAAAAGCACAGGATGTGCTTGATGTTAAAAGAGTTATTAAGCACAATAAGCCCCATTTTTTAACGGTCAAATACACACAATTATGTTCAAATGCCTGTCTTTAAAAGTATTCACAAACACAAGTCTGTTAAGTGAACATAAACAGTTGGGAGAAAATAAGATGTGTGTCAATATATTTGATCCGTGCATCAGGACAGCGAGTGACAGCAGCCTAATATACCTGTGCTGCCATCTTTGTCATTAAACAATAGTGTGACGAGATTTCATGCCATGTCGTTTCACTTTTTTATAGAAATAAAATATTCAGTTGGATAATGGTCGCTTAGATTGTAAACGTCTGTTCTGCTCATTCAGCATGAGCTGCCTCAGAGTCGCACACAGTGCAGCAGGAATCACAGCTTATTGATCACGCGACACGAGTAAGGTGAGATGAATGACAAGACCATGGTGGAGGATTCGTTGCGCAACAGAGCCCAAGCATCTGATAAATGTCTTATCTTGTACAACCCCAAATCAGAAAAAGTTGGGACAGTATGGAAAACGCAAATAAAAAACAAAAGAAGTGATTTCTAAATTTACTTTGACTTGTATTTCATTGCAGACAATATGAACACAAAATATTTCATGTTTTGTCTGGTCAACTTCATGTCATTTGTAAATATGCATCCTTTCCTGTCATTCAGACCTGCAACACATTTAAAAAAAAGTTGGGACAGTAAAGCATTTACCACTTTGTAATGTTTCCATTCCTTTTCACAACACTAAACATGTTTAGGGACTGAAGACACCAAGTGATGAAGTGTTTCAGGTGTAATTTTGTCCCATTCTTCCTGCAAACAAGTCTTAAGGTGGGCAACAGTGAGCGGTCTTCGTTGTCGCATTTTGCGCTTCAAAATGCGCCACACATTCTCTATTGGAGACAGGTCGGGACTGCAGGCAGGCCAGTCAAGTACCCGTACCCTCTTCCTCCGCAGCCAGGACTTTGTAATGTGTGCAGAATGTGGTTTTGCATTGTCTTGTTGAAATATGCATGGACGCCCCTGGAAAAGATGTCTTCTTGAAGGCAGCATATTATGCTCCAAAATCTCTATGTACTTTTCAGCATTAATGGTGCCTTCACAGAAGTGCAAGTTACCTTTGCCAAGGGCACTAACACAACCCCATACCATGACAGACCCTGGCTTTTGAACTTGTTGCTGGTAACAGTCTGGATGATACTTTTCTTCTTTGGTCCGGAGCACACGGCGTCCATTCCTCCCAAAAAATACCTGAAATACTGATTCATCTGACCACAGTACACGTTTCCACTGTGTGATGGTCCATCCCAGATGCCTCCGAGCCCTGAGAAGTCGACGGCGCTTCTGGACACTGTTAACATAGGGCTTCCTTTTGGCACAGTACAGTTTTAACTGGCATTTGTGGATGTAACTACGTATTGTGGTACTTGACAAAGGTTTGCCAAAGTAGTCCTGAGCCCATGTGGTGATATCGCTTATAGATGAATGACGATTCTTGATGCAGTGCCGCCTGAGGGATCGGAGATCACGGTTGTTCAGCTTAGGCTTGCGCCCTTGTCCTTTACGCACTGAAATTCCTCCAGATTCCTTGAATCTTTTAATTATGTTATGCACTGTTGAATGTGAAATATCCAAATCTCTTCCTATCTTTCTTTGGGGAACATTGTTGTTAAACATTTCAATAATTTTCTCACGTATTTGTTGGCAAACTGGCGATCCTTGGCCCATCTTTGCTCCTAAAGGATTAGACCTTTCTTGGATGCTGCTTTTGTACCAAATCATAATTACAATCACCTGTTGACATCATCTGTTTCAAATCACATCATTATTTAACCATTTTACCTCATTACTAGCCCTAAATTGCTCCTGTCCCAACTTTTTTTTAAACGTGTTGCAGTTCTGAATGACAGGAAAGGATGCATATCTACAAATGACATGAAGTTGACCAGACAAAACATGAAATATTTTGTGTTCATATTGTCTGCAATGAAATACAAGTCAAAGTAAATTTAGAAATCACTTCTTTTGTTTTTTATTTGCGTTTTCCATACTGTCCCAACTTTTTCTGATTTGGGGTTGTAGAATGCACGCTCAGCACTGGCGCTCCCTATACACAGATTATTATGCAAATTTGTGAGCTTCCTGATGCGCAAAAATTAGGCTACATACAAGCCTGTCTCCCAATATCAAACCTATATTAGGCTGGGCTGTGTAGTTGTAACCACCTCTTAGCTTTTGTCTCTGTTTGCACTTTGAATATTGAGAGAGTACTTTGACTATAGTTGCACTTATTGTTTGCACTTAATAATTAATTTTTTTTATTTCTATGTTCTATTTGTGGAAAGGAGTTCAATTAGGAGGTCCCACACAGCCTCAGTCAGAAGTTCTGGAAGCTCATAATTCATGTACAGTAAGGTCTGAAGAGACTCGTGTGAAATCATACAGGAGAGAAGCCAATCAGTTTGTGGAAAAACCTTTTACAGTGCTTGTATATTGTTGTCTTTCAATGCATTTGATAATTCATACTCAAAAAGTAGAACTGAAATTACATTCATTACAAGATGATTAGTTAAAATATTTCAAAATGCACCTGCAGACTATTTTTCCAGTCATGAATTTCGTCATTGAGGACTTCTTAAAAATAGTGTGCACAAATCTTGATTTTTATTTTATTTTATTTCTTACTTCAGTGCTCATTTTAAATACAGTACTTGAAAAATGTAAAGCATTGTTTATTGTATCGTGTGTCCTATTGTTTGTAATTTGCTGTTTTTGTTCAGTCCTAAGTCAAAGTCAATAGTGTGCAGTCATTTCTTTTTTGGATACATACTTCATTCTCTCACATACAGTAAGACATTAAGTATAAAGTCTTGTAATCTTTTTGTAATGTTCACAGATTTTATTTCACAGATGGGTGGTTTGATTTATGGATCAACTTTTTATTGAAGAAAGATTTTTTAAATCCCTATGGAGAAAAATTATTTTGAATCCAAAGATGCTGGAAAAGTGACAGGTCCCCGTTGAGCTCAATTGTGTATTTTGTGCTTAAGTTGCTTAGTAACCACAGTCAGACTATTCTTATTACTTGGTGGAAGAAATGATATTCTAATTGTTACAATAATAAAAAAACACTGGTGTTATATTTTACTAATATCACTGTTTTTACCATTCTATTAAAGTGATAAGACAATCAAGGCCAATTCCCTTATTGATAATGTAATTATTTATAATACATTAATGGTTTGGAAAGATGTGAAAAAATATTTGAATATTCCTCAAGTTATTTCTGTCCGATCTCCCTTGGCTTTGAATACTGATTTTCCAATTCAGAATAGGAGAATCGGTCTATCGGTCTAAGTTCTAAGGGTCTGTCTGATTTTTCTTTTCTTTTTTTTGATGTTGATGATTTCTGAATCTTTGAGGTCATTTGAACAACTCAGAGTAGAGTTTAATATTATTCCTGTAGATTTTTTCAAATAGCTCCAAATTCGGCATTTCAAAGAGATTATTTTTTAAGGCAGAATAAATTCCGCTTAAACTGGTCAGAATTGGAAGAAAACATGATTTCAGCTAAATCTCTCAAAGGGATTATTTCCAAGTTGTATGCCCTATTAGTATATTCTGATTCTTCAGTGTATGATTCTTTGAAGCCGTTGTGGGAACGGAACCTGGGGGTATCATTCACTTCAGCAGACTGGACAAAGATCTGTAATGGCATTTTTCCAAAATGTACTTCAATTTCTCTACATGAACAATTATTTTTTTTTTCCACAGGATTTACTTTACACCTGTTCACCTTCATAGAATGTAACCTAACAGTTCAAACCTTTGTTTTAAATGCAACATATACATGGGCACATTTTTTCACTTATTTTGGTCCTGTGATCACATTAAGCCATTCTGGAAAGGGGTTCTCTCTGCGATCTAGGAGATAATGGGTAAACAGTTTATTTCATCCTCTTCACTCTACCTGCTGAACCAAACTCCCAAAGACTTTTTTGACCTGGATACCAAGCATTTATTTACCATTTCTGGCTAAAAAATGCATTCTGCTGAGGTGGTCTGCATCCTAAATTCCAACCATGTGGATATCCCAGTTATCAGCCTTTTTCCTTTTGGAGAAACTAACCTGTGATATGAATCAAAAGTCAGACAAATTTTGGAGAATATGGAAACTTGTGCACTCTTTTCTACAGAAACTCTGACCACCTGACTATGGGTTTTTACTCTCTTTTACTTATTTCTTATGTTTCTGAATAATTTATGCAGGAAGAGATGTATACTTTTTCATATACAAATGTTAATCTCTCAGTGCTTTGGGTTTGTTTGTCTGTCTGTTCTTTGATGTTATTGTATTGTATGTGATTTTATTTGAAAATCATTTATTTGCAGTAACTGAAAAAAAGATAAGATTTCTTAGAATGCCGAATTGGTACAGGAGATTTGTACATCATTTTTAGTGTTAGTGCCAAAAATTACAGTAACACATGGCCTCTAGACCCTTATGTCATAAAATAGCAATTTCAGCCTATTTTGCATTTCCCAAAAAAATTAAGATGATGTATGAAAAACAAACAGTCATTCTGTAAGTGTCAACTCAGATCAACAGATGTGCTTCTGGAAATTTTAGCATTATCTATCACTGAAGCATCAGTGTTGATGTGAGTGTGCTTCTGCTGTATACTGTGTGCATATACTGTGGCCTACCAGAGGGGGCTGTGGCCTGCCCTGGAGATTTGTGTGAACACTAGTTCCCACGGACTTTTACTTCTGTTTTTCTTACCTTCCTCCAGGCTTCCAGTCACTTCATCATACCCGTATTACTCAGATGTGTCAATCACATAAACTCTCGCTCATTCTACCTCTGTTTACTTGTAAAATGGTAGCAGAAGGACGGGACTCTGAGCTAAAAACCAAATGCTTTCCTTTCCAGACAGCAAAGCACAACATTAATGAACTTTTCACAAGAGAAAACAAGTGCTGCCAAAGATCTACCAGACACAACGTCATTTCACTGAACGATGATACATGGAATTTAAAATTAAATTCTATAGGTGAATATGTATATTATATATATATATATATATATATATATATATATATATATATATATATATATATATATATATATACATACATACATATATATATATATAATGTGTATATTTAAAGAGGATGTGAAACGAAGACCACAAATAACATTTCATGTCAACCACAGCGGGCCACAGGTAATGAAACCAGATTCATCAGATTTAGGTTGAATAAGCAACATAATATCTCACTCTTAAACATACTAAATCCCTGTCAGATCTAAACAGGAGAGTGTTTTTTATTATAGCTATCAAGAAATTGATATCTCTGTAAAACAATTCCATAACTGGTCTAAAATAATTAATTTTGGGGGTGAGTGCATGCAGATTTTTGCCAAATGAAAGAAAAAATGGCTTTGTTGAGTAATTAAAACAACTGGTTTACATGGTTTACACTGAAAATGTAAGAATAACAGCCACAATCATGCTGATTTTAGAGACGTGTAAACTGTCGTTTTAAAAAGTGAAAAATGTACCATCAGAAAGTAATCCAAAATGTCTATAAAGTTTTTCCTTAAGAACTCATTGGTGGTGATAAATATGAATACTTATTGTTTTTATGAGTTCTAGAGAGCCAGAGATTGCCTCATTTAATAAATGATGCTGCAAGAAACACAATGGTTGTCACAAAAAAAGCTGTTAGCTTCACATGGTACAATAGTTCTGTTGACATCAGCACCACTATGGGATGGTGGTCAATTCTGAGTAACACAGGAAAATACATATGACCAGAGAGTGTTGCTCTGAGTGTGAAAAATTTCGGGCTCACACTCAACATGACACACACCACACCCCAGCCTCTTCTCACACATGCCTTTCACTCACACTTAAACGAAAAACAAAAATTCCAAAATACCCCGTCTGTTAAATAGTGAAGCATCCGTTCTAATAGCTTGTGAGGATGATGACAGTTTTTAAAATGTAATGATCGGTTCAAACAGTCAACTTAGTACTAAGTCATTTTCATAAATCTTCCCAGAAAATAATCTCTGACCCATCTCTGACCCAGTTTATGCTAATTCTACTGTGCAAAAGCAGGTCTTTTGACTAAGAATAGCCTGCAGTCATGTGTACAGTGAACATAACGGTTTAAAAATATTAAAAACCTGTTCATATGGCATGTGACTTTGCTCAGTTTTCCAATAAACAGCATGATATCACACTGCTGCCACTATATAAAAGAGACAATCTTTCCTCATAATCCAGGCTGTATCACTTTCAAATGTAATGCTAATTTAATAGTAGGTACCTTCAAAAGGCTGAAGCTAAATAAACCTTCAGCTAGTAATAAACATTTTTGCTGTTTTTGGCCAATGGATGTGATAGTGAGAAAGCATAAATGGATTGACAGGCCTGCGTTGCAGTGCTATAACACTGACAGCATTTCAGAGCTGTGGCGCTACACACTGGGGAACTCCATTGATTTGTTCCCTTAAATAATGGATATAAATTGTAAAATGATTCATGCAAACTATGTAAACTACTTAAATCATTTACACCGAACAAAATTATAAACACAACACTTTTGTTTTTCATAAGCTGAACTCAAAGATCCTATTTCAAAAGGCCTATTTCTCTCAAATATTGTTCACAAATCTGTCTAAATCTGTGTTAGTGAGCACTTCTCCTTTGCCAAAATAATCCAATCAAGTAAAATAATCAAGATGCTGATTAGACAGCATGATTAATGCTTAGGCTGGCCACAATAAAAGGCCACTCTAAAATGCACTCAGAGCATCCCAAACATGCACAATGGGTGACATGTCCGGTGAGTATGCTGGCCATGCAAGAACTGGGATGTTTTCAGCTTCCAGGAATTGTGAACAGATCCTTGCCACATGGGGCAGTGCATTATCATGCTGCAACATGAGGTGATGTTTGTGGATGAATGGCACAACAATGGGCCTCAGGATCTCTTCACGGTATCTCTGTGCATTCAAAATGCCATCAATAAAATGCACCTGTGTTCGTTGTCCATAACATACGCCTGCCCATAGCATAACCCCATCGCGTCCATGGGCCACCCGATCCACAACGTTTATGTCTGCCATCTGCCCTGTACAGTGAAAAACGGGATTCATCCGTGAAGGGAACACCTCTCCAAAGTGCCAGACGCCATCGATCGAATGTGACCATTTTCCCACTCAAGACGGTCACGACGACGAACTGCAGTCAGGTCGAGACCCTGATGTGGACAACGAGCATGCAGATGAGCTTCCCTGAGACGGTTTCTTACAGTTTGAAGAAATTCTTTGGTTATGCAAACCGATTGTTGCAGCAGCTGTCCGGGTGGCTGGTCTCAGACTTGGTGGTGAAGATGCTGGATGTGGAGGTCCTGGGCTGGTGTGGTTACACGTGGTCTGCGGTTGTGAGGCCGGTTGGATGTACTGCCAAATTCTCTGAAACGCCTTTGGAGACGGCTTATGGTAGATAAATGAACATTCATTTCACGGGCAACAGCTCTAGTGGACATTCCTGCAGTCAGCATGCCAATTGCACAATGCCACACAATCTGTGTGATAAAACTGCACATTTTAGAGTGGCCTTTTATTGTGGCCAGCCTAAGGCACACCTGTGCATTAACCATGCTGTCTACAGACCAGCAAACTCCTCAGAGTAAAAAAGGTGACCGTGTCGCGGGGTGGGGGTATGGGGGTTTAATATGCAAATGACACATTTCTGAGCATGACATAAAAACATTTAATATTTTAAAAATGATTTGATTTACAACACGGAAACGCCTGGAACTCAAGGAAGTGTTGTGACGCATGATAAAAAGTAAAAGACTGACAGTAGGGGTGTAACGGTACATAAAACTGACGGTTCGGTATGTACCTCGGTTTTGAAATCACGGTACAGCAGTTTAACAAAATTGCTTTTTATTTATTTTTTTATATTTAACAGTGGTTTACTGGGGGAAAAAAAGTGTCTGTCCTTGAATTAATTAAATTCTATCTAAAAGTTTATTTAAGATATTTCTGTAAATTACATAGGGAGCCCTTACTTGTACATTAATATTAAAGGTTAACAACAGAGCCCAAACTATTAGCCTAAATTCAGTTGCTATTTATTTTTAGGTATAATAATCAACACTCAAATAACACATTGTGTGCAAATATGTAAACTTCACATAAGGCAGTTTTTGCATCAGTAGTTTTTTTCTCCAAATCGTTGTTGAAATATAATAATTTATATACAGTGTCGGTCATTTTCATGACAGGTTTATTTAACATGCATGAAATAATCAAGACATCACTAACAGGTTAATTAGAATATACTGAATAGCCTATATAGGCTAATATAGAGCATATATTTAATTAAAGAGTTGATTTCTATAGTGAATAAATGTCTGTGGACACTGAATGACTGCCTGAGGTAAATGTGATGCTAACGTTACATGACATTGTTTAGTTCACAGCAGTTATATTGACGTCTTTCCGCCGTTGAAACACTGATTGAGCGATTACACTACATATATACATGACAGTAAGTTGTAATGTATCCTCAGCATACTTTCAGATGGTCATTCATGTTTATTCTTTAGTAAGAGATGATCGATCGCCTTCACAGATTATCACGTTCACGCGGCCGCTTGAACTGTGATCAGTGATCAGTCACGCCACATAGAGCGTCAAAACGGCATTTATCGTTTGAATTTCGTGATAAAATGAACTGAGATGAACTGAGAGACTATTTGAGAGAAATAGGCCTTTTGTGTACATAGAAAAAACTTAGATCTTTGAGTTGAACTCATAAAACAATGGGGGCAAAACCAAAAGTGTTGCATTTATAATTTTGTTCAGTGTATATTCAAACAGACTTGCTGAATAGGAAGTGCTTTTGTTTTGTCAGGCATCTTTTTTTAAATGATGGGTGAGCAGTTCACTCCAGTCATTTTATGTAGCTTCATAAAAGCCTATATTTAAAAAGACTGTATCAATAAATAGGTTTTTGTAGCATTTTATCAATATTTCTTGCTGAGGTCAACTTGTAGCTAGGCATCTGCTGTTACCTTGTGTTGCTGAAGTTTGCGTATGGTGTCCTGAGCCTTTTCCAGACTCTCACTGGCTGTATAACACTGCTGCCGAACCACAGCCAGTTCACGCTTAATAACGTAGTTCTCCTCGGCCTCCTGGGCTCGTGTCACCTGACCCTGAGAGAAGAGAAATAGAGTAAGTCTCTTCTTGGGAGATGTGTCTCTTTACTTGAGGTTAAGGGGAGATAAGTATGGCATTCCAGTCAAAGTAATGAGAGGGGCTTCATGCATAAAACCAAAAGAAGAAATCTGATTAATTCAAGAATCAAAATAATCCCACTGAATTTTGGAGCTTAATGAATTACATGATAAAATATGAAAAATGCCACCGGATTTAATACGGAACCCTAATGCACACCTATGCTTCCACATGCATTCCACATATGCTGCCGGTATAGAGTGTCAGAGTTAACCTTCACTTGGAGCACCTCTGGGACATTATTCCAGCCATACAGACAAATGTGCTGTCAAGGCAGTGATGGGAAACACAGAAAGACAAATAACCATTTTTTCATGCAACAGGCCCAGTCTCAGAATAGTGTGGAGGAGGCAGTGCAGAGGAAGGAAAAAGAGTGGATTATAGGAGGAATCGTGGAAGTTTCAAGGAGAAGAAGCATGTGATTGAGCAATGAGAGGAGGAAAGGAAGGAGAGATTAGTGAGCAGCTGGCTTGACAGTACTGTACCTGAATCAACCTGTCTGCTAATGCAGCACTCTCCTACAACACCACAAGAGGAGGAAAAAGGAAAGAAAGGATACAGAAGGAGGAAAGAAAAGGTTGAAAATAGAGACAGAAAGAACAGGGAAAGGGAAGGAAACAGTGGATAAGAAAAAAAAACGTTGAAAACCACAGACACACATGAAGAGAAGTAAAGGGAAAGTTTTTAAAGGTTAAGTAGGAAAAAACAAGTGGAGAAAGTTTGTAAAAGTAGGTATAAAATTGTGTATAACAAAATTTGTTTGTTTGTGGTGAAAATTGTAGGAAAGTAATTTCAACAGAGGAAGATAACACTTCAAAAATGTACCATCAAAAACAAGACAGCTGAGCCTTTGTAAAGATCGACATGTTCTAAAAGTTTACATGACTCACTTAATAAAGATATCCACACTGTTTACTCACACACAAACTAATCAGGGCTATTTTAGGTTCATGCATATCAGTTAGAAGATTGAAACCATCTCACTTTCTCCAGTGTCTCAATCCTCTGCTTCAGTAGTCTATTTTCTGTACGTAGTCTCTGTTAAAATGAAAGAGATTTTTTTGTATTTCATTCAGAAAGCAAATGATTAAACACATTTTCTCAAATTTTATTTTACCGAAAACATTTAGAATATTTTTTGTTAACAATAACAACACATGCTATAAATTAAATCAGTTAACACATGCTATTAATTAAACGTGTAACAGCATAAATCACATTTATTCAGTTTGAGGTTATAACTGTTTCATCATGTTTACTAGGTGTAAGCATTCATGTTCAGATACAAATCTCCCAGTGGAGCACATATTTATAACTAAATGAATGGGAACAACACTCTTTATTTATAATTTAAATCCAGATGGTGAATTAAACAAAAGTAAAGTCATACATTATTTGTATAATAAAATGTATTTCTTAATTAAGTTCAAATAAAATATCATTGGGTAAAACATGCACATACAAATGCAATCTACACATTCTCTATCTCGGTCTCAAAAAAGAAAAGAGAAAAAAGTAAATTTGTAATTTGTAAAACAAGTGGCCGTTACTATGTTGGTACCATTAAAGGGATAGTTCACCCTCAAGTCGTTCCAAAACTGTAAGACCTTCGTTCATCTTCGGAACACAAATTAAGATATTTTTGATGAAATCCGAGAGCTCCCTGACCTCTCCATAGACAGCAATTTAATTACCACTTTCAGAATTTTCATTTTTGAGTGGACTATCCCTTTAAGGGTACTTTTTTGTACCTCCACGTAGAAGAAAACAAAGGTATAATTGTACCCTAAGGACCAATTGTGTACCTTTTATGTGTACAGTTATACGTTTTGTTCCCCATGGAACAAAATTGTACCTCCACTGTATTTTTTTTCTGAGAGTGCATGTTATTCATAAAGTTGCACCAAATCCAGGTTTACAAACCTTAATCTCAATCTGTTCCTCCATCTCTTTGTTTTTAATGGTGGTGTATTCCTTTTCTAATCTGTGAATGAAAATCAACAACCAAATCTTTGCCTTTATTATCATGATAACATTTAAATATCATATATTATATAATAATAATCATATTTAATGTGGAAGCTCATTTTACTTTTTACTCTCAAATCACTCACTTTTTCATTCTCTTGGGATTGTATTTGACCTGATAGGCCCGTAGGATAAGTTTATCCGGGCAGCTATCAAACTGATGTGGAATCACCTTCTGAAAGTGCTGTGGTGAGAATATTAAACAAATATCAGTTCAAATATTGTTTATGTTGTTCCATGTATAACATATTGATGTACATAACAGAGACGATTCTCTCCTAACCTGTGACATTCCCTCCATGTCTAGCTGTATGAGGTCTGTCTGGTTGTACTGCAATATCGCTATTCCAACTCGGAATATGATCTCCAAACCCTGAACAAAACATCAGACAGTATGCATACAATCACAGAATAACAGCTACAACAAATATCCACATTATAATATATTCATGTCTAGTAAATGTTTATAACCCCCTAGATGCATTCACTCCTTTAAAAAGCCTGAAAACTTGCATTCAACACAAATATTGCTTGTCTATCATTGACTTTACTCTTTACTCTCTACTTGTACAAAACTTTGCATGTTAGATAGTATACTTAAGCGTTTTCTTTGTGCGTTTAGTCTGATTAGGACAAAAAATTTTCCTTTCGAGAAGGAACTTCCAGGAACATTGTGTTCATACAGCACATAGCTAAGTCAGTAACATGCATGGACACAAAGTGTCTTGTGTTCGTACCTCATACATAAAGATGTCAAAGATACGTGTAGCTATTGGCAGGGGCAGGAAGGTGAGGAAGAGAGTGAGGAACCAGGACGAGGCGTACATAGATGTATGGAAACTCTGAGAACGGAAATGAACGTTCAGCTCTGGCAACTGCTCCTGATCACAGAGATGAAAACATGGAAGAGATACAAATGAAAAAAAAGAAGAAAGACATTAGATAAAAGTACTTCTGAGAAGAAACAAATGCATTGATTCTTAGCCATGACTCTGTTTATGTATTATAAATCTGTTGCCTCCTTGTGGACAAACGTGGCATTACTCCAGACATCTTGGCATGCAGTATACTGTATAATAAGAGAGATTTGAGAAATCACCTCATTGGAAAAATTGCAACATAAATGAGATTTAAATCATGCCAGCCTCTTAAGTCAATCATATCACATTTTTACATTTATTCAAATATTAGAGATGCACCGATTGCACTTTTCTTGGCCGATTTCGTGTGTGACCTGCCGATTTTTGCCATTTTCTTCATCGAAGGCATATACAAAGAAAAATCTACTTTTCTGAAATGCAAAATTTTATTTTCATAAAAAATAAATAAATAAAAATTAGTTAAAAGACAGTAATAAAATAAGAACAAATAAACAAATTTCAAACAACATTCATAAATGTAAAAATTAAATACAGATTAATGCTTAAAATTAGTTACAAAAGTTATTCAGTCAAGAGCAGAGAGTGATTTTCTTTAACTGATTACTTGCCAAGAAAGGCCATTTGACCATTTAAGCCCTGTAAGCCACTCATTTTGGTACTTGCGACTCACAAGTTGTTTGAGAATTTAGGGCCCTATGAAATCTGTTTTATTTTTTCGCAAATTCTGTTTTATTTCTTTCCAAATTCAGTTTTTTCCATTTTAATATTTCTGGATTCCATTTAAATGGTTTAATAAAAAACTTGTATAATTAATTTAATTAATAAAATAAAAATAATTTATAAATTTGTATACAATAATAGGGCCCTACGATTTTTTTTTCTTTTCCCAGAAATTCTGTGTAGTGTATTTTAGTTTTTCTGGTAATCAAATGAAGGCATAAAACATACATTTATTTTTAATCAAATTCAATTTAAATAAACCCTTTCATTTCTTGGCAAACAAAGTGCTGCACAACAGGTTTACTGTTGAAATTAACACATGAAAGAAAAATTGTGTGATTAGGCTAAACATTTAAAAATAAAGTTTTAATAATTATTGTATTGTTGTTGCTATTTTTAGTAGTAGTATTTCTTAATGTTTTATAAACAAATTTCGGGAGAAGCACATTCAGGAAATTAAAACTGTTAAGTGGAGCAGACCCAGTTAATTAAACCTAATTGAACACAAGAGGAGCTCATTAAAAAATCAACGATAGGAGGTGTATATAGACAGCCGATTTACCTTCCTGTCGTTGACTGTTTCTTAGCTTCCCTCCACCACCCCTTCTCCTCACTTAATTAAACTCACATAAGACATCAAATTAATATATGTAGTCTAGTTCTAGACTATTTCCATCACGGGGGGGGGTACTCTGGGTTCGGGCAAAATTCCGAGCCCGGAGCCCTCCCCCGGACAGCACGCCAAATACGCATAATATTTACTCTATTTAATTTGATGTAAGTGTGAACTCGTGAAATTAAAGCCGCGTTTCCACTGCAGGAACTTTGGGGTGGTACTCGGTGTGTTTCAGCCGCAGGAACCGGGGTCTAAATGAAGTTCCGGGTAAATATTTCCTCCCCAAAACGGCCCTGCTCGCGAGGTAGTACTTTTTCAAAGTTCAGGAACTTTCGGTGTAGGACTTGGGCTCTGAACATGCTGATTGGGTGAGTTCACGCAGCAGTTTGATTGGTCGACTCAACGCAGCATTTTATTTCAACCACTATTTTTAAAAGTCTGTTGCGGACGCGGTGCATGCAGTAAGAGTTTTTTTGCTATTCGAATCAACAATGGAATTTAAAAAATACAACCGATGGGCCGACGACAAGGTTCAGGCTTTATTCAATTCATTTGCAAAGGACAAAATCCAGTGGGAACTCTACACAGTACTTTAGACTGCGATGGAAACGCAAACAGCAGCAAGTCTGGGGGAAAAAAAGAGTTTGCAGTTGGTGGAGATTTGTGGGATGCACATCCAGGGCACGAAGCTTCCGTTCCACCACATCCCAAAGATGCTCTATTGGATTGAGATCTGGTGACTGTGGGGGCCATTTTAGTACAGTGAACTCATTGTCATGTTCAAGAAACCAATTTGAAATGATTCAAGCTTTGTGACATGGTGCATTATCCTGCTGGAAGCAGCCATCAGAGGATGGGTACATGGTGGTCATAAAGGGATAGACATGGTCAGAAACAATGCTCAGGTAGGCCGTGGCATTTAAACGATGCCCAATTGGCACTAAGGGGCCTAAAGTGTGCCAAGAAAACATCCCCCACACCATTACACCACCACCAGCAGCCTGCACAGTGGTAACATGGCATGATGGATCCATGTTCTCATTCTGTTTACGCCAAATTCTGACTCTACCATCTGAATGTCTCAACAGAAATCGAGACTCATCAGACAGTCTTCAACTGTCCAATTTTGGTGAGCTTGTGCAAATTGTAGCCTCTTTTTCCTATTTGTAGTGGATATGAGTGGTACCCGGTGGGGTCTTCTGCTGTTGTAGCCCATCCGCCTCAAGGATGTGCGTGTTGTGGCTTCACAAATGCTTTGCTGCATACCTCGGTTGTAACGAGTGGTTATTTCAGTCAAAGTTGCTCTTCTATCAGCTTGAATCAGTCGGCCCATTCTCCTCTGACCTCCAGCATCAACAAGGCATTTTCGCCCACAGGACTGCCGCCTACTGGATGTTTTTCCATTTTCACCCCATTCTTTGTAAACCCTAGAAATGGTTGTGCGTGAAAATCCCAGTAACTGAGCAGATTGTGAAATACTCCAGACGGCCCGTCTGGCACCAACAACCATGCCACGCTCAAAATTGCTTAAATCACCTTTCTTTCCCATTCTGACATTCAGTTTGGAGTTCAGGAGATTGTCTTGACCAGTACCACACCCCTAAATGCATTGAAGCAACTGTCCTGTGATTGGTTGATTAGATAATTGCATTAATGAGAAATTGAAAAGGTGTTCCTAATAATCCTTTAGGTAAGTGTATATCTGTCACAAGTTACAACGAACGTTTCTGTTTGTATATATGGCAATAGTTTTTCTCAAATTCTACAGTAAAATGCTCATAAAATGACTCTCAGAGCTGCTTTGGAGATGAAGTTCATGTGTTCATATCATCATATAGTAACACCGCAAGCATCACGTGTGCATTAGTGTGTGTGTGTGGGAAATGAAACCACGCACCTTTCATTCATTCACACAGAACATGTAGGATTCATATTCAAATAGTCTTCTTGTGGTTTAATATTCACAGACACTAGTCCATATTGTGTTGTGATTTAAAGTGTACTGACCTACTTTTGATTTATTCATCTTAAAATTTGACAAATTCTGTGACAATCCATGTTATACAGTTCCGTTTTTATGACTGGATTCCGTCTGTGTTTTCCACTTCAAATCAGTGGTGTGCGCGCTTTTGGTGTGAGCTTGAAACCTGCGTGAATTAGTACAATTATGCGCAATAGAAGCACTTTTTAACCTTAGAGAATGAGATGAGCGAGTGAGAGGAGACGTGTGTGTGTCACTTCGCCGTCGAAGAGAAGAGAGTGAGAACACGCAGCTGACGCTATTGCCGGCTCAGAGACACGGTAAGTCGTGAGACTGACCGGCTGCTGGTCACACCGATCTGGGGCATTCATGTGGAAAATCGGACGATTCCGAACCCTGACCGTTCAATCGGTGCATCTCTACCAAATCTGAAACACATTTCAAATTGCAATAATATTTCACAATATAACAGTTTTTACTATATTTGTAATCAAATAAATGCAGCCCAAGTGAGCACAGGCGACTTCTTTACATTTAAAAATCGTATTGACCCCAAACTTTTGAACAGTAATGTACCTATTGTAGAAGTCCCGCGACCCGTCTTATACAACATTAAATTTTTGTTGTAAACTCCATTATCAGACAAGCAGTCTGATACATCTATATCCTATAATGATCCCACATTATATGCATATCTATTTTAGCCTGGCTTCTGGAAAGTGTTCTTCCTTACCTGTAGCAAATGTTCAAACTGGTAGATGCACAAACCCAGCTCAGCCATGCTGGGTTTAAACAACTCTCTAAGCCTGTACTCCTGCATTAGTCTGACAAACACACAGAACGCCTCTTCCTCCGGCATCTACAAACAAACAATGAATTTGGTTTATGGCTCACAGACATATCTTTACATTATTTAAGTTCATTATGATAAGCAAAACACAGAAGCAAACCTGCATAAGTAGCAATCCTACGATGAAGGCACTGCCTTGACAATAACCAACCTCACGATCCACCAGAGAATATGCCTGTGAGATAAGTGATAGTTAAAAAAAATCTTATCTTAACAAAAGTGAATGTGAAATCATACAAAAACTGTTTGTGCCGCTTAATATTTGAAGCTTAACATTTCCTGGTGACCAGTGATTTTTATTGTATTGAAAAGCACGGCGTTAACATACTGTTAAATTTCTTCTTTTTTCATCTTCAGAAGAAATAAAGTTACACCGGTAAATAATAGCTGCGTCTCATTTCGGAGGCTGCGTCCTCCGGAGGTCGGGTTTGAAGGCTGTATACGTCTTATTTAAGAAAAGTAGCCGTAATAAAATTGACTGTGATACTCGTGAGGATGTAAAATACTGTAATTTCTTTCTTACTGTGCAATCAAGCGGTTACTTTTCTTAAATGTGACCACCTCGATGACGTTTGCATCCTTCAAATGCCTTCGAAATGAGATGTAGCTGACTGACACTTTTAATTTTTGGGTGAACTACCCCTTTAAAGGTGCAGTGTGTACATTTTAGCAGAATCTAGCAGTGAGGTTGCAAAATGCAATCACCCATCGCTCACTCCTCCCTTTTGAAGCACATAGAGAAGCTACGGTGGCCGACACAGGATGAAGATGTCGTTGTCTGAGACAGCATAGAGTGACGATCTGCTTTCTCTTTCTTTCATCACCCATTTCCGTATTTCTCACCTTCATAACATTAAACAGAACTTCCTGTCCCAAGCTGTCCTGGCCTTTGAAGAAGTCGTGTTCAGGATATGTGCGAGCAATATCTCTGCGTATGAGTTTTTCACAGGGCGAGGACATCTTTAGGAGTTCAGAGTACTGATTCTTCACTGGCATATCAGTGGCATTACATAACAACTGCCAAACGATTGCTCGGAAATGATGAGGAATGCCTTTTCTTATAAGCTCCTGTGGAGAGAGGGAGGTTGAATCAGAAAAAGAGATGAATGTTTGAAGTGTCAGATTCTTTAGTATTTGAAACTAGCGACAATGATGTGGGTCATTCACATTCTTAATGAAAGAAGGATCAATCAATCACCTTCAGAAGTTTGTCCTTCTTTCGTCTCCACTCCTCCCACTCGTTGACAATGCGTCCCCACAGGATCCAAGTGTCTTCTTCCAGATGGGACAGGTTAGAAGAAGCAGATGAGCTTGACACCAGAGAGGAGCCACTATTCCTCCGAGATCCACTCATTGAGCGCATGGATTTGGAATCCGCCTCTAGCAACCTGAATGCAGTACAATACACTGAGATTAAGGTATATAAATGGTAATGCAGTCCAGGGGTTAAAGATCTGGGATGCGGTAACACTTTATTTTAAGGTTCAATTCTTGCTATTAACTAGTTGCTTATTAGCATGCATATTACTAGGATATTGGCTGTTTAATAGTACTTATAAAGCACATATTAATGCCTTATTCTGCATGACCTTATTCTACATCCCGTAATCCTACCCACTACCTAAACTTAACAACTACCTTACTAACTATAAATAAGTAGTAAATTAGGAGTTTATTAAGGCATAAGTCGTAGTTAATAGTGAATATGTGTTCCCCAAACTAAAGTGTTACCTGGGATGTTACTCAAAAGGATGTTGGTTCAAATCAAATTCTGTTAAGGGGTTGAACCTACACTACCGTTTGTATATATATATATATATATATATATATATATTTAAAGAAATTAAACAAAATTATTCAGCAAGGTCACATTAAACTGATCAAAAGTGAAAGACTTTCATTGTTTCAAAAAACTACAAAAAAATGTTTCTTGACCAACAAATCAGCATATTAGAATGATTTCTGAAGGATCATGTGACACTGAAGACTGTATTCAGCTGTACCAACACAGGAATAAAAATAAATAAAAATAAAAAATAAAATAATTATGGTGGGTCGTTATCGGCGTTAACGTGCTGCGTTAACGTGAGACTCTTATCAGACGATAAAAAAAATATTGCCGTTAATCTATTCTCAAAGTTGGGTTGGGAGCTGTGTCTATACTACGCAAGCTATGATGACTTTCACGTTGATATTTTAGAGCAGATATATACCAAGCCAAATTGCACTGTAGGGGGCGAGAGAACGAGTCTTCGAACCTGTGTGTATGCCTACTAGTGTTGTCAAAAATATCGATATTTTGCTATGTATCGATATTGAAATATCTGAAACGATACAATAATCATTTTCTACAGTACCGTTATCAGCTGCGCTCTCCTCTCCGACCGACAGCTAGTTGACGCGCACCCGCCTCCTCTCATTCAGTCAGTTTAATCCTCTGAACATTGCGAACGCGTGTTATTATTGGTGTGACCGGTCTGAATTTTGTGCGGGGTTGCACATAACGTTAATTCTACTAATTCCCGCAGATTTCGCGCTCGCATCTGAAGTGCACACACACATACCGTAATAAAGCCATAATTAATCTAGATATTTTTTTTTTTAATCTATGCCCACCACTAATATATATACACTCACCTAAAGGATTATTAGGAACACCATACTAATACTGTGTTTGACCCCCTTTCGCCTTCAGAACTGCCTTACTTCTACGTGGCATTGATTCAAAAAGGTGCTGAAAGCATTCTTTAGAAATGTTGGCCCATATTGATAGGATTGGACACAGGACTGCCGCATACTGGATGTTTTTCCCTTTTCACACCATTCTTTGTAAACCCTAGAAATGGTTGTGCGTGAAAATCCCAGTAACTGAGCAGATTGTGAAATACTCAGACCGGCCCGTCTGGCACCAACAACCATGCCACGCTCAAAATTGCTTAAAATCACCTTTCTTTCCCATTCTGACATTCAGTTTGGAGTTCAGGAGATTGTCTTGACCAGGACCACACCCCTAAATGCATTGAAGCAACTGCCATGTGATTGGTTGATTAGATAATTGCATTAATGAGAAATTGAACAGGTGTTTCTAATAATCCTTTAGGTGAGTGTATATATATATATATATATATATATATATATATATATATATATTAAAATAGAAAACAGTTATACTATATTCAAATAAATAAATTACTTGATCAAAAACAATGCAGACTTGTTGCGCATAAGATTACATAAAAAACTGTTACTGACCAAAACTTTTGAACAGCAGTTTACATCTTTTATTACTGACCTATCACCAATGTGTCCTTGTTAATTTACCATAGTTGCATAAAGAGAATGGTCCCTGTAATTGGATTATTAAATGCAAATTATTAATTTATGAAATTTTTTGCATAAAGAGTTGTCAAAACAACAAATGAGCAATTACTGCATTTATACTGTGTATTGAAGGGGCTTAGGATCAAGAATTTGGACTTTCAGGGTACAATCTGCTGGCTTGGTTAAAACCAGACCATTCTCAGTAGTAACTGAGTTATGGTCTGGCAAAGCTTCATAGACAAAGGGGCGTCACCAACGGGCGCCGCTCAAATGTCTCTCGGCGCAATTGGATAGACCTAAACCAATCAGAGCGATGAGGGAGATGATGTATGCAGAGCGACAGAGAAACATCTGAGACTCTGGCCATTTCTCAATATGTGTTCTTGTCTGTACTTGTGTTCTCAAATAGGAAATGTCCCCGGTTTCCATTTCAGAAATCTGGTCACCTTACTTAAACACATATTAATGTTTAATATATAATTTTTTTTAAATGTAAACGAAAAGAGGCAGGGTGTTTTATACTTCGTTCTATTATAAATATAAAATATAATCAATGTAGGCCTAGCTACGCGTTGCCTGAACCACATTCGTGTGGCTATTATGTTTAAGAATTTTTTTTTTTTTTTTAATGAAATGAGGCAGTGGTGTTTTATGACATATTTCGCACGCAAACTTCTGACTTGCGTCCATGACTTGCCAAGTTTGACTCCGGAGAACGAACTCCCGAGGAAGGGAGGACACTAGTCCGCCTACTCTGCTAATGGACAAGCAGCGTTCTTGACAGTATCACTCTGTATATATTTGCATATTTTAGGCTACAATAAAACAAAATATATGATAAAACACCACTCTACCTCTTTTAATTTTCATTAAAAAAAAAAAAAATTAAACATATTATAGCCACACAAATGTAGTGCAGGCAATGCATATCTTCAATGCATGTCTATAACAAATCGAAATATAAAAAACCCAGCCTCTTTTTGTTTACATTTAAAAAATAAACACATTAATGTGTGCATAATATAGGCTATGATTATCACTGTAATAAATTAAATATGACATAAAACACAACCCAGTCTCTTTTTGTTAAATGTCAGTTTATGTGTGATCAATAGCAATTATAAAAGTATAAGTAAAAGGTATAAGAAGCTATACAATAAATAAAGCAATTCAGTCAAACAAAGTCAGCGCTAGGAGACTACAATGGTAAAGTTCAATAGCTTAAAAATATAAAGTTATGAAATTTCACTTTGCCCTCAGACAAAACGATCTGTCAGGGAACAAATTATAGATTAATGAGAGCAAAGATCAGCCGTTAGATCTACACAAGACAAGAAGAATCATATCTTATGTTTAACCACTACAGAGACATCAGAGCCAGCGGCAGACGGCTGAAGGACTGGCCGAGGAAAGGTGCCTCTCGGTGGGGTTAATGAGCGATTGAGCACAGCTGATCCACTGGAGATCACAACTCCAAAAACGGCAGATATAATTTTCAAAAAGGCGCTTTCTTTATAAATAAACCACAGATTTGAGCTTTAAACAACTACATTCTCGCCTGAAAAGGACTTAAAACTATATTTTGGTAAACATTAACACAACCAGAGGGCTCTTGCGAAGACCCATTCGTTTAGCCACAAAAGGGCCAAGCTGGTATCAGACTTTTGCCGAATCCAGGCGGTAAGACAGCGATAACATCTTTTTTAGATATGAAGGCTTCGAGTGTTGTTCTTTGCTCAGGTTTTAACGAAAAGGAAAAGTTTAAATCGCTTAAAACAGATACGATAGCTGATTGGAACGAGTGATGCTCCACGACGGCAAATCTGCTTCAACGTCGCTGCGCTGTCGTCATCGTGTAAAACCCGCCCCAACGTTTCTGATTGGTGCCGCGATTTCGAGGGATTAGAAATGGGCTTGAATGGGTTCTTTGCCAGACTACTTGCAGAGCAAATCTAAATTTGCCGGAAGTTGTCTGGGTTTTCCCAGGCTAATAATCTGCAGGAAGCCTGACTGCCTGAGAAAAGTCACCTTCACACTGATAGTATGTTGCTTTATGGTTCCTAAGCTACTTTGAGTGGTTTTGGGACGCATGCCTTTACATGCACATGAATTTGAATGACATCCCATTCTTAATCCGTAGGGTTTAATATGGAGTTGGCCCACCCTTTGCAAGTTTGCAGCTATAACATCTTCAGCTCTTCTGGGAAGGCTTTCCACAAGGTTTTAAGGAGTGCGTTTATGGGAATTTTTGACCATTCTTCTAGAAGCGCATTTGTGAGGTCAGGCACTGATGTTGGACGAAAGGCCTGGCTCTCAGTCTCCGCTCTAATTCATCCCAAAGGTGTTCTATTGGGTTGAGGTCAGGGCTCTGAGCAGGCCTGTCAAGTTCCTCCACACCAAACTCACTCTTCCATGTCTTTATGGACCTCGCTTTGTGCACAGGTGTGCAGTCATGTTGGAACAGGAAGGGGTCATCCCCAAACTGTTTCCACACAGCTGGGAGCAAGACATTGTCCAAAATGTCTTGGTATGCTGAAGCATTAAGAGTTCCTTTCACTGAAACTAAGGGGTCAAGACCAACCCCTGAAAAACAACCCCACACAATAATCCCCCCCTCCATCAAACTTTACACTTGGAACAATGCAACCAAAACCCAGACTCGTCCATTGGATTGCCAGACAGAGAACTCCACAGAACACATCTCCACTGCTCTAGAAACCAGTGGTGGTGTGCTCCACTGCATCATGATCCAACACTTTGCATTGCACTTGGTGATGTAAGGATTGGATGCAACTGCTCAGCCATAGAAACCCATTCCAAGAAGCTCTCTATGCACGGTTCTTGAGTTAATCTGAAGGTCACATGAAGTTTGGAGGTAGCTATTGACTTGTAATTCATGTAATTCAAGTATTTTATGATAGTAACTGTAAAGGGATAACAGCGTGTAATTGAATATAAATGTAAGACGTTTCATATAACCTATTTACAGGATAAAGAAATTACAGTAACAGGTTACTTTGTCCATGGTGAATGTGTGTGTGTTCCTGCAGAGCATTCCTCTAATCTGATCTGAGTTTTTTATTTTTATTTTTTAAATATCATTTTAATGTCGGGATTTAAACTTGTTTTGCATAATGTATTGCACAAACATACCCTTACGAAAATTAACCATGGTTTTATTATAGTAAAACCATGTTTTTGGTGTTTTGATTACCATTTGTATAACCACACAAATACCATATAAACTAAGGATTTGAAGCAAAACCATGGTTCATTCGTTGTTACCATTGAATAACTACAATAACCTTATTATTATTTTTTGTTTGCTTTGTTCATCGTATAACCATGGTTCATTTATGTAAATGGTAGATATATTCACAATGTATGTTTTCATAGCAATCAGCTGACATGTTTGTTTAAAGGACAGCATTGGGCAGGATGTGGAATAGTGTGTTTTGTCAATAAAACAAAAAAGGTATTTTTATCCGATAAAAAAAAAAAAAAAAAAATTCCGCCAACGAATCGATTATCAAAATAGTTGTTAGTTGTTAATGGCACATAGTGCACTATATAGGGGATGGGGAACGATTCAGACAGTGTAAATATATTTTTCATATATATATTTTCCAAATATAAGTTTTGTTTCACGTTAGTGTCTGGCAAACACAGGCCAGTCCAGAGACATGATAGCACAGAACGGATCGTATGTGCGAGTCAACGCAGACCAGAAAACGCATTGGACCCATTTGCACAGAATGCTATATTTTAAAGCAATATGGATGAGATTAGGAGGAAACTGTGGCTTTACCGAGCTCAACGGCAAACAAAATGCTATTGGCTATTTTAAGAAAGGGGAGGTCTTCCTGTTTCAGTGTTTCAGTGGAAATTACGTCAGCACATTGAATAATGCTGCACATTTCAAGGCACTTCAGTGGGCCTTTAAGAAGTAATTCAGCCGAACATCTTTTCAAAATATCACTAATAGCGACACTTTATGAAATCTCAAGGAATCCTGGCAACAGAAGAACTCAGTACGTTTAAACTAGGGACTTTAAGCAACAGCTGTTGATGGAACAGCAACAGAGACCAGAAGTAAACTGTTAACTGCCGTAGCCAAAGAATGCAAAAATCACTAACCAATAATAAAGAGGATGACGGAACGGACCCTTTAATCATTTGACAAAGTACAAAAATATATCATTTAAAAAAGCAAAAGCAAGAAAACGGTCGCTTTTGGCATTAAATGATATACAGATACACTTAAAATGCTACATAACCATAAAACATAACATTTACTTATCTAATCTGTCACATATTAATGACTACAGCAAATCAGCTATTCTCCCGTAGTAGACGGTTACAGTACAGAACATCATGAAGTAGCAGTTAAAGTAACGCACGCACCAGAGAACGCCAAAACATTGTTCCTGTTCCATCAGCAGCTGTTGTTTACATTTACATTTAGTCATTTAGCAGACGCTTTTATCCAAAGCGACTTACAAATGAGAGCAATAGAAGCAACATTTGTTTAAAGTCCCTACTAATTTTTACTACTGCTGTCCTCTTAAATGGTCCTTTAAAGTTCTACATTCAGGTTGGTTACTGTTGCTATTTTCATTGCCAGGCAACCACCACAACTGATTAATAGCGAAAGGTTGTTACATATCAGCTGTTACAGGAAGAGAAGCCTGACTGTTCAAGTTTCACATTATGATACACGCAGGTCAAATGATAAACCGCAAATGTAGCTTTCGGTCTCAAGCACGCACAGCGATCCCTTTGTAGAGGCTCGGGTATCTTCAGAGTGATGTCTTTCAAGTATGTTCACACACACGCACATAGTGTGTTGCAGTTTGACTCGCTTGACATTGATTGCAGACACTTGCTCTGTGCCTCATGTTGTTTGGAACAAAACTTTCTTTCTTCCATTGAACTCAAAATCTGATTTTTAAAAGAATATCCTGGGCACTCCGTACAAAATATTCAAAGTGAATGAGAACTGGGTCCATCAAGCTCCAATATTACAAAAAAAGTATTATAGATGCATCACAGAAGTCCATAAGCTATATTTCCTTATTAAGTCTTCATTAAGTCTGATTTGTTATCCAATTATTCAGATTAACTGTGAACTGGATCAATAAATTCACTGAAAATAAATCTGATTCAAATCAGACACATCTTCTCATGAGAATCTAGAGGGACATCTAGAGGGATTTTCAGGGAATAACGACCCAATAAAATAGATGTAATGAGTCTAGCAAGAGATCTTTTCTTTCATTTTGTGACGTAAAACGCGTGAAATGGATTATCAAAAAAGAGTAAAGAACGTAGGTCTGGGACTTTATTCTAGCTGTCGGTTAGGAGCTGGTTTAATAAGCGGAATAAATTGATTAGAGAAGTCCAGCATACATCACCAGAGAGAAGTCTGTTATTTAACCGGAAGGTTGAGTTATGACATTTTGATCAAAATGAAAATATGCATGGATGAACTGTCATGCCGACTTTTAATTTAGGTAAGTTCCTTAAATCTAACATATAACACATAAAATAGTGCTGAACTTCATTACAAAAATTGAAAAACAGCACTGAACCATTAAAATGCACTGTACATTTTAAATATATATAAAAAAATGAGGTAACACTTTACAATAAGGTTTCATTAGTTAACTACATTAGTTAACATGAATTAATAATGACCTGCACTTATTAATCTTTGTTAACGTTAATTTCAACATGTATTAATACATTATTCAAATCAAAAGCTGTATTCGTTTACATTAGTAAATGCACAGTGAACTAACATGAACAAACAATGAACAGCTGTACTTTTATTAACTCAAATGAACAAATGTAGTAACAAATGTATTGCTCATGGTTAATGTTATTTAATACATTAACTAATACTAACAAATAAAACCTTATCGTAAAGGATTATATAAATATATAACAAATATATGTTAAAAAATGAATACATTAATTATACCTTGATCATTATTTTTGTTAGTTCCTAGTGCATTAACTAATGTTAGGAGATACAACATTAAAATGTAAAAATCTATTAGTAAATGTTGAAATTAACAACGAACAATACTTTTATTAACCTTATTTAATGTTACAAGTGGACTCTTATTGTAAAGTGTCAACGTTTCATATAAATCCAAACAGTCATGCTTATAGATGGCCATCTTAAAATATACACAAAGGCCATAGCAGTGAAATATGTATACATATGTATATTGTATGCATACTCTCACACTTTATTTTGCTTCTATTTTAGAACACTTGATTATGTAATCAAAGTAGAAAAATATGTCTTAAAGTGACGATAAAAAAGACCTGAAATCAAATGCGTTTCTGATTTGGTTATATGTTTCTGTCGGCTGCATGAACATATCAGTTTTCTTTCTAATGTCACTAGTTTTATATATTGCAACTTCGCTGCATAATGAAAGCATAAAAGCGACCAGCTGGATATAAACTAATGCAAATAGGTGGCAACAATCGGGACATTAAACATTTGGGTCGGACTTGCGTGTATTTTTTTCCACTGTTTTAACCGTATGTATTACTACCAATGTTAGCGTCCTCTTGGCCTCGACTGCTGTTCTCCGCTAATGCAGCATCTAGCCAACAAATTAATAACTTTATAATGATATGAAAACACGTTCGGTAATGTACTGAATAACTTATCGTTTCATTGTGCGTTTTAAAACAGAGCACCCTTCTCAGCTGCTCCAGTAATGGACGCAACCCGGAAAAACTATTGGTTTGGATTTTTGTTGATAACCAATCGTTCCAGCAATCGGCTATCTGTGCCGATTACTCAGCAAAACCGATCAATCGGTTGAGCTCTACTTGATAGCCGGATCCTCATAGGCTACTGAATAAGATATTGACCTAAAAATTCACCTTTTGCATTCCGAGGAAGAAAGAAAATAATTTAAGTTTGGAACAACATGAGGGTGAGTAAATAACAACATGTTTTTTTTCATCTCTTTAACTGCATGTGACTGCCAAACTGTTTGTGTGTACATTGCTCTTGTTCTACCTGTTCTGTTCCTCCAGTTTAGCCAGAAGCTCGAGCTCATCTGGACTGAGGTTCTCTGAGTCAGCCGGGGAGGCTGCCGGGGCGGAGAGCGCAGCATCATGGGAACTGGAATCCGGACTGAGCACTGGGCTGCCAACAAATGGAGGGTCAGTTTCCAGTCCAGGAGGTGAGTTGAGGTCCTCCAGTTGAACAGAACCTGCCATCCCTCCCTCTCTCTCTGGGCTGCTGCTAGGGCTTGACATGACGGAAGAGCCCAGGACAAGAAAAGTCAAGCAGTGATGTGGGGACGTGGAAAGGTGCTGCAGGGGTCTGGAAGTAGACAGGCCTCCTTGAAGACGTGTATATCAGGCCTGGGTTAATCTGTGGAAATGAGAGAAGTAAAATTATGCATTGTAGGGCTGCATAATTAATTGAAAAAATTATTGAGATTTCGATTATGGCTGCCTAATTATTCACTCAGAAAGGGGATAAGAGGGCTCTAGTATTGTCTACAAGGCTCCAGACTGAGACTAAATGGTTGCATTTTGTGACCTTTTTTGCCTGCCGGCAATCGATCATGAAAACGATAAATTGCTGTGACTTTCATAGACTTTCACTTTCATATATATATATATATATATATTATTATTATTAGTATTCTTTTTTATTTTTTTTGGGTGGTACCTGAGGTCTGTCTGGTTAGCATTAGGACAGTATGCCGTCCAGACTAGCAAAATAAAGTGAAATATACAATATATACAATACATTAGAATGAGAACACTATTATAATAGAATGTGTTAATTTCTTTGCGCTTTAGTTTCCCCTGTTTCAGCATTGTTATTACACATTCAGACAAGCATGGTCAATTCATGTGGGCATTTGCGCCCTTTTGTGCAGATGTAAGTTGTAATATTACTTTTATGCAGTGTTCGAATTGAGGAGGGGATGGGGGTGTCCCGGACCTTCCATTAGCATCAAGGGACCCCCCATAAGGCCCAAAAAAAATGACCTTGGGGGCTCCCCTGGTTATACAAGAATAGAAACATAATATATAGGGTTGGGAATCGAGAACCGGTTCTTATGCAGAACCGATACTGATTTTTGAAAAATACCCGAACCATGCGAAATTCCTATGTTTCGGTTCCGAAAACGGTTCTGGTGCAATGTGTGTGTGAATCGCTGGGAGCGTATCCTTTAATAGCGAGTGACAGCTCACCTCATCATGAATATTAATTATGTTGCCTGCCGCTTCCAGGAGTGCAACCAATTAACGTAGTTCAACACTGAAAGCCCTCGCACTACACATTTACGGTTTTGCGTCAGATATTTTCTCGTTCACCACCAGCATGGCGAAGAGAAAGTCACAAGTATGGATTCATTTCCAAAGAATGAATGATAATGAAGCAAAATGTAACACATGTGAAAAGTTAATAACATGCAAAGGAGGCTGCACTGGCAATTTGACAAAACAAGAATCACAGAATCAACCTCAAAACATGCAATGTTTTCAACTGTTTAAGGAAGACCGCTGCACTTTGCACGTCCCCATCCCCAGGTAGGAATTCATACATTTCAGTAGTAATAAACTATAGACTATCAATATATATATAGAAATATTATTTATGTTTTTTCTGATGTTAAACAATGCGCCACTCCCACACCCCCTCTTGGAACTTCGGAGACGGTAAATCCGTTTACTTTAGCGAGTAAAGGGAAAATGACGACAGAGAATAGATGAGTGTCACAGGGCTGTTACCAGATTTATAGTGAAAGGCCTATATCCTTTGTCAACCGTTGAGTCACCATGGTTTAGGTAAGCGTTTAGGCACAATTTTGTAATGCCTTTGTAATGCTGAATTACCATTTATTATTTACAAGTTCACTGAATAACTGAATTACTATTAAATTAATATACAACTAATTCATAAATATAACCAATAAATATAATTTATAACTTGGTTTTATTCAGAGACAGAGAGAGAACATGTAATAAGACAATTTCAAAAGTGTTCATTTGAAAATGTTTTTGTTGCAAGAATGGCTTAATACTGTAATATACACTCACCTAAAGGATTATTAGGAACACCATACTAATACTATGTTTGACCCCCTTTCGCCTTCAGAACTGCCTTAATTCTACATGGCATTGATTCAACAAGGTGCTGAAAGCATTCTTTAGAAATGTTGGCCCATATTGATAGGATAGCATCTTGCAGTTGATGGAGATTTGTGGGATGCACATCCAGAGCACGAAGCTCCTGTTCCACCACATCCCAAAGATGCTCTATTGGGTTGAGATCTGGTGACTGTGGGGGCCATTTTAGTACAGTGAACTCATTGTCATGTTCAAGAAACCAATTTGAAATGATTCCAGCTTTGTGACATGGTGCATTATCCTGCTGGAAGTAGCCATCAGAGGATGGGTACACAGTGGTCATAAAGGGATGGACATTAGGGCTGTCAACGAATATTCTAAATTCGAATATATATTCGAATAGTTAAAAATAAAAAACGAATTTCGAAGGTGAAAATTAATATTTGAATAAAAAAATATATATATATATGGAAAAATAACGCCCGCGGTAGTAGAGGCGTGGCTGTCTGCTTTGTGAGTGGGCGCGCTAGCGCGCCTGAAGCCTGGCTCCGCAGCACGAGCCCCCGCTGACAACGTGCGCTCCTCCCCAAACTTGACACGCTCGCCGTACTTGTGATATTCCTTGAATCGACGGAGGGCGACTCAGAGTAATTGTTCTATAAACCATCAGGAAAAAGCATCAAGAAGAATATATGACGATATCTATTTTAGTACACTTCACCGAAAACCACACTACAAAAGAATCATGTAAAACGGATCAAAATAAACCTTGATATTACTTGTGACATGAGAACAAAATGTATGTAGAAATGTGATGTTAACTTATACAACTACATTTATGATCTCTTAAATGTTTCCTAATTTCATTAAACACTTTCGTGAGTTTTCACTTAGTTTCGAGAACTTTTCAAGCAACTAATTTGTATGTGCAAACTGGACCACCCTTACTTTGCATCGCCCGCCACAAGCTCTTTGTCTGCAACACGACAAGAGGCCATAACAGAGAAATTAATTTTGTTCATTTGTAAGGACATGAGACCGATCAGTGTTGTGGATGGGGCAGGCTTCAGGGAGTTCTGTCAAGCAATGGAACCGAGGTACCATAACCTTAACATTACTAAAGTGTAGGCTACTGTACTGACTGACTGAATAGATATTGCATGAATAAAGGATAAATGCACTGCTTCCACTGGTTTGATTATTTATTACCGTTTCATGTCAAGGAAAAGTTCCATGTTTACCATAGCACAGCTCGCTCTGAGCGTTCAATATGCTGTAAAACTTAAATTAATATTTGTTTCAATCACTGAATGAAGCCTGCTATATTTGGGACAAGAGTCGCGACCTTAAATTGCTTGCACAAAACTCTTGATCAGCACTCAAATTGTGTTTGTTTATTTAAACCGTTATGCGCAGAGAGCGTGAGGGTGAGAAAGAGTGAGGTCTGCGGTCTTGGCCATTAGTTGAATTACTTGTTTTTGTGTAGTAATAGGTTGTCAAATATGTTTAAACTTAAATAGACTACCTATACAAGTAGTTGTGTCTCTTTGTATTAATTTGTCCTGTTATTGACGTAATGCGTGTCATTGACAAAATGCGCAACCAGATGTTCGAATATTTGTGTTTTTTTTTTAGAGGGAATATTCGAACGTCATTTTTGAGCAATTTTGACAGCCCTAATGAACATGGTCAGAAACAGTGCTCAGGTAGGCCCTTAAACGATGCCCAATTGGCACTAAGGGGCCTAAAGTGTGCCAAGAAAACATCCCCCACACCATTACACCACCACCACCAGCCTGCACAGTGGTAACAATGCATGATGGATCCATGTTCTCATTCTGTTTACGCCAAATTCTGACTCTACCATCTGAATGTCTCAACAGAAATCGAGACTCATCAGACCAGGCAACATTTTTCCAGTCTTCAACTGTCCAATTTTGGTGAGCTCGTGCAAATTGTAGCCTCTTTTTCTTATTTGTAGTGGAGATGAGTGGTACCCTGGTGGGGTCTTCTGCTGTTGTAGCCCATCCGCCTCAAGGTTGTGCGTGTTGTGGCTTCACAATAGGGCTGTCAAAATTGCTCAAAAATGACGTTCGAATATTCCCTCTAAAAAAAACACGAATATTCGAACTATTCGAACATCTGGTTGCGCATTTTGTCAATGACGCGCATTACGTCAATAACTGGACAAATGAATACAAAGAGACAAAACTACTTGTATAGGTAGTCTATTTAAGTTTAAACATATTTGACAACGTATTACCTACACAAAAACAAATAAATCAACTAATGGCCAAGACCGCAGACCTCACACTCTCTCTCGCCCTCTCTGCGCATAACGAGTTAAATGAACGAACACATCTTGAGAGCTGATCAAGAGTTTTGTGCAAGCAATTTAAGGTCGCGACTCTTGTCCCAAATATAGCAGCTTCATTCAGTGATTGAAACAAATATTAATTGAAGTTTTACAGCATATTGAACACTCCGAGCGAGCTGTGCTGTGGTAAACATGGAACTTTTCCTTGACGTGAAACGGTAAATAATCAAACCAGTGGAAGCAGTGCATTTATCCTTTATTCATGCAACATCTCTTCAGTCAGTACAGTAGCCTACACTTTAGTAATGTTAGGGTTATGGTACCTCGGCTCCACTGCTCGACAGAACTCCCTGAAGCCTGCCCCATCCACCACACTGATCCCTCTCATGTCCTTACAAATTAACGAAATTAATTTCTCCGTTACGGCCTCTTGTCGTGTTGCAGACAAAGAGCTTGTGGCGGGCGATGCAGAGTAAGGGTGGTCCAGTTTGCACATACAAATTAGTTGCTTATATTTACAAAATGAGCCTACAAAAGCATAAACAAGCTCGTTTAATAAAGAAAAGTTCACGAAACAAAGTGAAAACTCACGAAAGTGTTTAGTGAAATTAGGAAACATTTAAGAGATCATAAATTTAGTTGTACAAGTTAACGTAACATTTCTACATACATTTTGTTCTCATGTCACAAGTAATATCAAGGTTTACTTTGATCTGTTTTACATGATTCTTCTGTAGTGTGGTTTTCGGTGAAGTGTACTAAAATAAATATCGTCACCTGTGTACATTAGCCCACTTCTTCTCTACGCTTTTTCCTGATGGTTTATAGAACAATTACTCCGAGTCGCCCTCTGTCGTTTCAAAGAATAGCACAATGGTCAAGTATAAACTAAACGCCTCGTCCGTTTGGGGAGGAGCGCGCACAGTCAGCGGGGGCTCGCGCCATAGACAGTAAAGGCTCGCGCTGCGGAGCCAGGCGAAAGTATAAAACAAGGCTTCAGGCCGCTAGCGCGCCCACTCGCAAAGCAGACAGCCACGCCTCTACTATCGCGGGCGTTTTTTTTCACTTTTTTTTTTTTATTCGAATATTCATTTTCCCCTTCGAAATTCGTTTTTTAAAAACTATTCGAATATATATTCGAATTTAGAATATTCGTTGACAGCCCTACTTCACAAATGCTTTGCTGCATACCTCGGTTGTAACGAGTGGTTATTTCAGTCAAAGTTGCTCTTCTATCAGCTTGAATCAGTCGGCCCATTCTCCTCTGACCTCAACAAGGCATTTTCGCCCACAGGACTGCCGCATACTGGATGTTTTTCCCTTTTCACACCATTGTTTGTAAACCCTAGAAATGGTTGTGCGTGAAAATCCCAGTAACTGAGCACATTGTGAAATACTGCCTGTCTGGCACCAACAACCATGCCACGCTCAAAATTGCTTAAATCACCTTTCTTTCCCATTCTGACATTCAGTTTGGTGTTCAGGAGATTGTCTTGACCAGGACCACACCCCTAAATGCATTGAAGCAACTGCCATGTGATTGGTTGATTAGATAATTGCATTAATGAGAAATTGAACAGGTGTTCCTAATAATCCTTTAGGTGAGTGTATGTACAGTACAGGACTTTTTTTGACATTGCCAACCTGTAAATTATTTTTAGAGCAAGTAACAAACACAAAAAGAATTGTTTGAGTTGCGTATTGTGCCTTTTTCCTTTACCACTATTTGTTTAATAATTTTAATGGAACAGGAATCGGAACCGGAATCGTTAGGCGGAACCGGAACCAGAACTGGAACCGGAAAATTTCTCACGATTCCCAACCCTAATAATATATAACGTAATATAGGTCTATAACAATCAAATGTTTTTTGCTTGTTGCCGCTCCCAATTTCATAAGAAGCAACTCCAAATTAGATTATGCAACACGCTGTATTTACAGACATCATGTTGCTGTGTGATACTGGCAGAGTGGATCCTTGTTTTCACCTTATGATGATGGTAAGCAGGTTCAGACCTCTGTATTTTTGTGTATATAATAAAGGTTGTGAGATAATTGCCTAATATTTACTCTACTTTGGTGGTGCACGGATATAGCGCATTAGAGAAACATTTTGAAGTTTTTGTTGTTGTTGTTTCTTTGACTGCACACTCAAAATGGATATCAAGTTACACACTTGAGAAAGACGTACTCAAAATTAACAAATTCACAAAAATTCACCTCCCTAATACAAACCCAACACAAAAGTCTAGGTGGCTTAAAAGGATAGTTCACCCAAAAATGAAACGTTAATTTACTCACCCTCAAGTTGTTCCAAAGCTGTGTAAATTTCTATGTTCTGCTGAAAGGAAAATATTTGGAAGAATGTTTGTAACCAAGCAGATCTCGCCCCCCACTGACTAAAAAAAAATACTATGTAGTCAATGGGGGGCCAAATATCGAAATATCTTCCTTTGTGTACAGCAGAACAAAGAAATGTACAAGTTTGGATGAATGATGACAGAATTTTCACTTTTGGTAGAACTATACCTTCAAACTAGTTTAAAGCCAGAGTAAACAGTGCTGAGATTTTTAACAGCAATGATGCGGAAAACAGGAGAAATATTGCGCCACAACAATCTAGTTAGAAGGCTTTTCAATCCACAAATCACCAATCTTTACTGTAGTAACACTAACGTAACCATGGTACTGCAGCAGAAATGTGGGATATTCATGTAGAATTTGATTATATTATTAATGTAAACATGTATTAAATGTATTACAGTATTTTTTGTTATTAATCTATAGCAGTTTTTGTGCATTTGTACTCATTTAGGTGACTGCTTTTCAAAACAAATACCACAGAAACCCTATAGTTATTTTTACCATGGTAATGAGTTGCCATGCGTGGTTTAACCTGTGGTTATCATGATCGACAAATGTATGATACTATGGAAGACAAATGGCTCATTCAGTCATACTATTTAAATTGGGTTATCACTTTTACAGATAAATTAATTTACAATAACTTTCTGCATCCCAACTCAATTTTAAGCTACTGCTAACTCAAGCTAGTGTCAAATGTGCATTTCCCAGAGACAAAATATGCATTATTAATATTTTTAATATCCCTCCCCTCATCTATAGAACTTGGTGACTCTCATGCCACGGCTCTTAAAAGTTAATCTAGTTGTTACTTGTCATGACACCCATTTCAGGGATATCTGTCAGGTAGTTGGGACTGTACAGTGTACTTGAACAAGATATCTGTATGTCCTACAACAAACCACACACAAACAGAGCAGCTAAGCCACAGCCAAAGCTTTGTAAGAGAGAGAGAGAGAGAGAGAGAGAGAGAGAGAGAGAGAGAGAGAGAGAGAGAGAGAGAGAGAGAGAGAGAGAGAGAGAGAGAGAGAGAGAGAGAGAGAGAGAGAGAGAGAGAGAGAGAGGGAGGATGCATGTTGCATTATATATAGAGTGAATGTGGTTTGTAAATCCTGTAGCCTCACATAGACATCTGACTAAACAACAACAGGTCTGGTCTACACTGTAGCTTATTCTGGACAAGAACTGCCCACTAGACAGGAAGAGACCATCTGAACGACATAACAGCTCATTTTGTTTTTATTTGAGTTGAAAAAGGTCATACCAGAATATACAGATATGGAATTTTTTTTTTTAAATGCTGTGAAAGTCTCCATGGGAACCACTGGAAAAATAGCAGAAAATATGTATATAATCTATAAATGCTGATTATTTGATAGCCATAGACATAGTGGATTATATAGTTAACCTACTACTTCACATCTAAAAAACTCAGAATACACTTCCTTTCACGTTTAGGGTAGGTAAGATCTTTTTTTATATTTTTGAAAAAAAAGTGTCATCAAGGCAGCATTTATTTAATAAAAAATAAATTTAAAACAGTAAAATTGTGAAATGTTATTACAATTTAAAACAAGAGTTTTCTATTTGAATATATTGTCAAATGTAATTTATTCTATGGCAAAGCTGAATTTTAAGCAGCATTACTCCAGTCTTCAGTGTCACATGAGCCTTCAGAAATCATTCTAATATGATGATTTGGTGTCCTTTAATATTATCAATGTCGAAAACTCGACATTATTGAAATTATGCCTCTAAGCTTCCAAAAATTTGAATATACAGTGATTATTTCATTCTCAACAGTGCTCATTTCAAACCAATACCTTGTAAACACAACTTTGTTTCCGGGCGGACTGATTTAAAAAGAAAAAAAACCAAAAACCCCTGTGTGTCCTTGAAGTCAACTAATCAGATTAGAGCATGCCAGACTGGGACAGCACTTTCCAGTTTTGTGTGTAATATGCATCAGATACAACTGTCAAGGCACTCTGTGGGTTGACGCTATTCCAATAATTCGATACCAAGAAAAACCACATACTGATTATAAAATGACTTGAATGACTTGGATAAAAGTTGCCATTGGCTAGTAATTTTTTTATTTTACTCACCAGAATTTTTACATGGAATGCAAGAACAATGCAATGAATACATCCTATATAAAATACACATTTTAAACATTATTAAAGACAAGTAAACAGTCTAATAAAATAACATAATAAAACTACAAGCAATAGCACAAATAAACACAATAGAACAAAGATACAAATTAAATAAGCAGTGCTTTACAGGTAGATCTAACAGTAGTTAGATACAAATTATGTAGATTACGTACATAAATTGAATAAAGTAATCAAATGTAAAATAACACTATATAGTCTTCACGGTATACATTAAATACAGATGAATCCTTATTAAAGTTACAAATGTTATTTAGTCAAGAGCAGTGAGTGATTTTTTTTACAGTCTTTTGTTATTTGATTAACATTAAAAACACAGACAGCAGGAATATTAGGCTGCTGTCACTTTAAGACATAGGGCCCTATTTTAACGATCCGAGCGCATGTTCTTAAGTGCATGGAGCAGGTGCACTTAAGGTGTGTTCGAATCCACTTTTGCCAGTTTAATGACGGAAAAAACAGATGGTGCGCCAGGCGCTAGGGCTGGGCAATTTTATCGATTCTGCGATATAAATCGATATTTTTTCTCCCAAGAAAGTATCGATTTTTTAAGCCGCGAGTATCGATACATAAGTCCCATTCAAATCCCCCTGTTTACCTCCATTTGCGTTGCAGGAAGAGCGATTTGGTCAGCCAGCCGCTAGTATCGCTGTAGAGCAAGTTACCCGTACTACTAACTTCACACAGACGCCGACGTCTACCTCTTCTTGTTTACGGAGTCAGAGCGAGGAGATTCAAAAAAATGGCGGCGAATATAAATCCAGCGCCTTCATGTTTAAAAGCAGATGTGTGGGAGCACTTTGGGTTTAAAAAGAAGAAGGAAAGCGACGACTTAGACTCAGGGGTCAACAACATGAGTTGCCCGCAAGAACCACATGAGTTGCCCGCGGGTCTGTTCTAAAAATAGCTCACCATAGCAGCTGCGTTCAGTCGCTTTGTTCATTTAAGCGCAGGGCTCCAGACTGAAGCCGAATATATACTAGTGTCTGTAAATAATAAACTGCAATATTACTCCTGCATGTTCTGCGTCTGTGTGGATGACGAGCGCGCGCGCACTCGCTCTTATAGTCTCTGCCGACACGAACGCATTAACCTTCACTTCATGAGAATTTACCGTTTCATTTGAGAAAACTGGGTGCGTCTCATTCTGCTCCTGGTTCAGTAGTCAGGGCACTGATCAGGACATGAGTCAATGGGCTGATCCCTGATCAGTGGCCTGACTGAACTAGGGAGCCGAATGACTGAGACGCGCACCCACTGTCATATCATGAACACAGACACTGGTAATCACGGCAACCCGTCAAAATAAAAGTTCGGTTTAACGTGAAGAGATTGACTACAGATTGTAGCCTACAGTAAATTTAGCTACGTATCTATGTAATAATAATACGTCTCTACTAATAATAATAATTATGAAATAAATAATACTAATTATATAATTATTAATGGTTGCTTATTTTTCACTTGATCTTTCATTTATAAACAATGTTTACTTTTAAACAGCATACAGCCTTTACATGTTTATGTATTATTTACTTATGATTATCATCATATATAATAAAACATTTATTTAAAAAAAAAATAGTGGTATTGTACCGACTACTGGAACTACTACTATACTCTTTCAGGTGTAAAACAGTTTGGATAGTTGTTAATATGAGAATTATGATGCATTATTTAAGAGTTTTAAGTATTATATAACATGAGTAGCTCTCTTTGACTTTCTTTTTTAAAAAGTAGCTCTCAAATGAAAAAAGGTTGGAGACCCTTGACTTAGACAAAGCATCGTGGTTTGCAAGCTGTGTGACACAAACGTGAAATACTCTGGAAATACCAACAAGTGTCAGTGTCAAGCTAAAAAAGCTGTCAAAGAAACTGTTCAGAACAGGCCACTTGCTGCTACTTTTAAAACTCCATTGTTAATTGCAATACTGCACTTTATTACTTTTCAAAGGCTTGTAAGCTACAGTTTGCACTGTTTCAATAAATGGAACTAATTTTCTCAACACATCTTTGATTCATTTTGTCCAGCATTTGCAAGCTGTAGACTCTCTGTCCCGTCAGAGACATATATTGTGTAATTGATGATTTTAGTTTTCAGTTCAGTTAATTCAATCCAAGTAAATGAAACACTCACAAGATGTCACCAAAATCACTCTGTCCCCTTTAAATCTTTCAGAAAATGATTTAAGTGTATCGAATTATATCAAATCGTATCGAATCGTATCGTTGGCTGAATATCGTGATATATATCCTATCGTGAGCTGAATATCGTGTATCGTATCGTATCGTGAGATTAGTGTATCGCTACAGCCCTACCAGGCGCATGTCCCAAAAGGGTTGAACCTATCCTGCGTTCCAGGCAGGCAGCCGGCAACTCACGACTTCAAACCTAGACTCACGACTTTGTAGTGTTCCAGGCAAAGTCAAGCCAAAATGCCTGAGCGCAAGGAATTGCGGTAGCTAGATGTAAACAAAGAATGGTGGACCGTACGGGGCTTATGCTCAATCATTTATATCGCCAAAGGTGCTTACTCCTTGCTTATTTGAGGGAAACAGGGTAGAAAAACGATGCACAAGGCAAGAGAAGCTTTTATACCTTTTATTTTACGTTATTTGTAAAATAACGTGAACGACTTCCATAAACACTGCATCTGTAGGGGCCTGGCATTGCTGTTTCGCGGGCTATGTGACGTCAGAGCTCGAAACTGGGAGAATATCGATCTAGCACGAGTTCACGGGTGGGAAGTCACAGGTTTGACTGCCGTTCCAGTGCACTTTCATGGGTAGAAGGTTGGAAAAACACAGGTTACGGGTTGCCTGGAACGCAGCACTAGTCTCTTAATGAGTCATGGGTGTGTTTGGGCATAACGTGCAATAAATCAATCAGAGTCTCATCTCCCATTCCCTTTAAAAAAAGCCAGTTTTTACTTATGTGGTCCTCAAGATAAGATGAAAAACAGGCAGAAGTACAATGAAAGTATCTAAAGTAATTTCAGGATGTTTGCTATCATTTTAAATGATCAGAATGCATCTATGACAAAGGGTTCTAAAAAGGTTTTAAGTTGATCCTAGTCAGTGGTAAGTTGCACCATCTGGGTGTAAACGGACCATCTAATTGAATCTGAATCAAACCAACGTGAAATTGTAAAGATAATTTACCTCTTTTAAAAACACCTTAAATAATCAAATTTCCCCAAACGAAGTTGAAATTTCAATATCTTTAATTGTTTGCATTTCTGAAACAATATGTTGAACACCAAAGTTGTAACCTTCCCAAAAACAGACTAAACAGAGTTTGTTGAGTAAAATTAAATAATTACTGAATTAGAATGAATGAATGTCGTTGAAACTAATAAACATTTTAGTCAAAAGGTTCTTGGCATGGTAGTTTTTCTGCAATATTGAACATGTTAGGTCATTAGGGACTGGTTCTTACCAGAGAAGGATTTGGTGTACTTGTAAATTGTTCCAATCAAATAAACTTTAAGAAAAAGATAACTAAACCAGTTGTGTAACATTATATTGAAAGTATACCAGTTTATTCTTCAGAGATTTAACTTAACTACAGTGCCTTATGGTAGGGTAAGTTAAACCGCTGGCTCAATTTACCCCACATCATTTGGATGACTTTGCCCCATAGCTGCCATTTTGGATTAAACTAGCTAGCTTACCAATTCAGGCTAATATTTAGCTAAATGATTTGCATGGTTTTAAACATGACTAAATCACCAATATGGATCATAAATATTTTAGACCTGGATAAATTTGCTTTGATGCAACAGCCATTACATCTGTTATGCAAAAATTTTACTTTGACAAGCCAAAATGTTTTTAAGTAAATGGGCGCCTTCCACTCCTCCCATGTGCTTCTCATTTTCACAGTTTGGCAGAAATGATGAGTGGTTCCAAAATAGATGGTCATATGACAATAAAAGTGTATAGTAGCCAAGATAAGGGAGGTGGGTCAACTTACCCATGGGCTCATCTTACCCCACTCTCCTATATTGCCTAATTGTAACGACAGACTTGATGAATAAAAAAAACGGCCTTCTCATCATTACATATCATTCAAAAAAACAGATATTCAAAATATTTGTATGCGCCCAAACATTCAAATACAATATTTTTGAAAAAGTAGTAAATCCGGTGCTGCGGATTTCTGGGCATGTGCTTTGAATGCGTGCACACACAAATGTTTCACTTGGCAAGGCTTAAAAACACGTGCAAATTATAAACGTTCATGACGAAGCAGCACTGGTCCGTTCGGGACTGTGACCGTTCCGTCAACTCTTGGCCATTGGGCAGTCCTTATTTTTGAGCCCTGTATTTAGAGCTAGGACGTCAATTCTCTTTACGTGGCATGTGTAAGCCCCTGTCTCTCTCACGTTGAGAGCGTGTGTGAGAGAAAGCAACAGAGGCCGCTCTCAGCCAAACGATGGTGCGTAAAGCTCAAGGCAATGAAATGATCTGTGCTAAACTTATTTTTGGCCTGTATCTCATTGGCTAACTTAAGACATTTTTTGTCACTTAATGTGAAATTTGGTCACATATGCAAGTGATTTACTCGCACTGCAGAGGATTGCAAATGCATAAAATGTAAATGCCCAAAACATGCCACAGGCATTTTCCTCTAACATATGTAAACATAAAACAGCTCCCACTAGGAAGAATGCAATAGAAAGCAGAACGATAACCCATATCTAAAAATAAAGTCCAAGATGAAACTTTTTTAAACAAGCTAAACACACACACTGTGGACAATGGCAGTATTCACATCAGAGGAGCAGCCCAATCAAAAGAACCATTAACAAGCGCATGAATCCAACACCCCCCCCCAACCGACCAAGAAAACACACAAACACACTCTCATCTCCGGCCAGTCGACGCAGTGCAGTCACAACCAAACACAACAGCAACGTCCTGAACCAAGCAATAATCTCTGTGTAAGGCAGAAGGAATGAAGAGACAGTCAAAAATATGATTTCAAAATGACCGTAACAAAATTAATAATGCAACTAAGAATAATAATGCAAGATTAGAAGAGTTTATTACAAATATCATCATCCATTTTAAAATTAAAGTGTGTTATTTTTTGGATGGAAAAATATTTTTTTACTAATTTGTTGTTGCATTTCCTTTTGGTGCCACTAGTGGCGCCAAAATTGTACCCTTCACCTTTAAATTTTAGCAGCTGGCCCAAAAAGAGAAAAATGCAGCATCTCTGTAGCACAACCACACTGCAGATCTACAGCAAGCCACAACATCTCCCATATTCAAAGTCACTGCTCTGAGAACCTCAGCAGATTTCAGGATGAAACATTTTAGATTGCCTCCAGTTTAGCCTCTGACCTTTCCAAAATATATCTGAACCATATAAATTTAGACTGAGAAAGTAAAAAAGAAAAGAAAAAAAGAATGGCCACAGGAAACAATAAGAGAGCTGCAAAGGCCTTGTCGTCTTGGTAATGGCAGAGAAAAACTCAGTCTGTGTGTGTGAATCTTAGTCACTGAATACAATAACACCACTGTGTGTTTGCTGCATCTGTCTCTTTCTTCTCCTGATGAGCAGCATAAGTGTGGTTATTGTAGCTCTTAGCACAGTCAATGTCAATCACACACACCCCTCCCCCCACATGCGATTAAACCCAAACCTCCAAAACTCAATCTCTCTGTCGGTACAATCACCTACATTCTTCATCACCAACCTTTTACAGTGTCAGTGTTACTTTTTGCCATTCCAGTGGCTGGTGACCTAAAAAATGTAATATTGACATTATTTTATATATACACTTACTGTTGAACCGTTTGCGGTCAGTAAGAATTTTTGGAACAAAAGAAATAAAAAACTTTTAATCAGCAAGGACACTTTATTTATTAAAAGTGGCTACAAGGATTCTATTTCAAATATATTACAAATACATGCTGTTGAATATTTTGAATATTCTATTCATCAAAGAATCTTGAAAACTTTTGCGGGTTTCACAAAGCTATTATTATCTCGATTCAAACACCCACGTGATCTCATTCCTAAATGACAACGTTTCAAAGCTTTATAATGGCAGTGAATGGTTTTGTCGTTTTTGAAGTCCATAAAAGTGCATCTATCCATCATATGCTCTACACGGCTCCGGGGGGTTAATAAATGCCTTCTGAAGCAAAGTTTGAAACTTTATAGACCAAAATAACTAGCTTCTGGCAGTCAGTGGTAAGCGAGTCAACTTGCGCTAAAAGAAAAAGAGTAACCCTTGGGTCGTGAATCATGATCTCTGAATTTAAAAAGAAAATGCGATTCTCAATTAATCCAGAATCGTGCAGGTCTAGCAGCACACCTGATTTTATGGTAATAATAATAAATGTATCTTGTGCACCAAATCATCATATTAGAATGATTTCTGAAGGATCGTGTGACACTGAAGACTGGTGAAAATTCAGCTTTGTCATCACAGGAATAAATTACATTTTACAACATTTTAAATGGAAATATTTCACAATATGCACAACATTTGAGATCTGATACACTTGAAGGAAATACTATAAATATACTAGGGAAAGACTTTATTTCAGTGTCAGTGTGGATACAGCATAAATAAAAAAATTTAAAACTGCACATTTGTCACACTTATTATTGAAACATGTCTGATAATGAGATGGTTGAGCAGTATTCGTCAGGTCATGTGATCTCAACATGGCAGCCAAACATGAGAGGTATGTAAAATAATATGTAATCTTAAATGTGAGCAGACATCATTTTAAACATTCCTAAAAGTGTAGAACTCTTTATAAAGTGAACTATTCTGTGATCTTTATAAAAGTTAAGATGATAACAAAAGTAACACAGGCACACATACACACACCTAAACACACAAAGCTCCAAACAGAGACATTGCAGAACAAAACGTGTCATGCCTTATAGGCGTGGTGGACTAACTATATGACTCAAAATTCACACAATAGCTTTAGCTTCATCATGGAGCTCCTCTGCCCTGTGTGACATTCCACAATCATTGAGCTCAGAGACGCACAAAAACACACCCTTTCCACCATAACTGCCCTTCACAAAGACATATAATGACTCACACACAGACTACATGACATGACTGAAGGGCTGACACAGTCATTGAAAGTGGACAATCAAGTTTCATAAATATGATCATCAATATGATCAGTTAATCTAGGCATAAAATGATTGATCACTGCAATAATAAGAGGAAAAATTGCATTACATGTATGATCTCTTGTTGCACAAATCTTTCATTGTGTTAAAGGGTTAGTTCACTTAGGGCTAGTACACATGGCCTGTTCCTGGAAATTACACTTTATCAGGGTCTCTAAATATGAATATTCTTGTTTGTTGTCTCTACTCAGCTTTAAAGTTCAGCTGCATACGTTTTCTCATTATAAAGGACTGATGAGCCAAGTTATCCCTCATGATCTTACCTGAGAGGCCATTGTGTTTATGCAGTATCCTCCCTCCTTGAGTCACGTTAACCACTTAAAGGGATAGTTCACCCAAAAATGAAAATTAGACCATGATTTACTCACCCACAAGTCTTCCTAGTTGTATATGACATGCTTCTTTCAGACGAATAAAATCGGAGTTATATTAAAAATTTCCTGGCTCTTCAAAGCTTTGTAATGGCAGTGAATGGTTTTGTCATTTTTGAAGTCCATAAAAGTACATCTATCAGTCATATAACTACTCCACATGGCTCCGGGGGGTTAATAAACGAGAAAAGATTCACATTAATGGCACAATCATCAGGGTTTATTAGACGCTGCCCCTTTAAGACCGAATGCAGATCTAATAATACACATAATATTTTCTCCCAACTATTAACGACCATTTAAAGGTATACTATGTAACTTTTTTCGCCACTAGAGGGCGTACATTCAAAACAACAACAATGTCTTAGCTTGATGACGATGTGAATGAATGTAGTCTTCAACTCCACCGCTGATGGTAATCAATCACACGGGAATCAGAAATCATGCTCATGGATGAGGTAAAGTAATAGTTTTATAAATGTTGCGTTTGATGACATGATTTTCTTTCACTATAATGAATTAGCCGCAAATAAAGTAAGGTTTAATACTAATTGGTTGTCATAGATGTTACTGTATTTCTCGAATTCAATTCAAAACTAACTTTTTGGTAAAACAAAAATAACAAAAAAACCCTAAAGCTACAGTATAAACAACAAATTTACATTTACCAGTTCTTAACATGCCTTGAAGTATTCACAGTGAACATGACCTCACCATGTTTCACATCATATGCATAGACAATAAGACATTCAAACAATAAGACTAGCACTGTTGTTTGATATAAACAAAGCACACGTTTTCTGTCAGTAAAGGAATTAAACCAATTACTCACCTGTCTATTAAACACATGCAAGATCGGCGTCTCTGTCTAGTTTAAGTTTTTCGCGAAGTTCTCTCCATTTTGAAAATGCCACACCGATGTTGATCCTGGTTTTATTTCTCTTCTTGTCCCAAAATCGTCTTGGGTCATTTGGTTGACCTATACATTGACATTTACGTTGATGGGACTTGTCTTTGTCGACAGAATCAGCTGCAAACGGCAAAGAATAATTGTGTTCCATAACGACTGCGCGAAACAAACTACCGGTAGTTGCTTGATAGACGCTACACCGTCCGCATTTGTCCACGAGACTATATGCTGCCATGGTTTCTACGGCAACCGAGCGGAAACCGAGGGTAATGCGGAAATGACGCCATTGACTGGCGACTCCTTCACTCCTATTCACACGTCCCGGTACCTCGGTTAAAATCGCAATTTTCTCACAATTTACAAATAGTTGGAAACATTTGAGATATTGTAAGTACTCAACTGAACAAAATATATAACACTGGTCTAGTGGTTTATGGATATTTTACTACTAAAATCCTACATAGTGGACCTTTAAGACATAAACTGTGCTTAAGTGAATACTTGACATAGGCTATTTGTTGTGTGTATTTGATGGTTTAGATGCGCACATGAAGCCTATAATGTGCAAGTCGGTTTCGAAGCGCACACGCATAAACTACATTGCGCGGATTATTGTGCTTTTAATAGCTCTATTTATTATAAAACACATCCCGCAATTTAGCAACAGTAGAGACTGCATTTTTGTTGGCCATTGTCACTCATTAAGCAGGGACTGTGTTGCGCGCTGTAGCTCCGTGTGAGAGATTGCTCTCTCTCTCTTCTGGTTTGCGAATAGCAAAAATGTAACACATTGTTTAATATTATTGCATATAGAAACGGCTGGCAATATAGTATTTGCAATATAATGTTTATATAGAAATAATAGTACGTGTATTTTCTTCATTTCTCCAGTACCGAAAACAGAACCGATAGCGTCAGAGCTTGTCGATACTGCAGTCTTTCATAATTTAGCACCTGGCTCATTTAATACTGGGTTTCGGTACCCATCCCTACCCACTGCTCAACCCTCCCTTTCGAAGCACATAGAGAAGCTACAGTGGCCGACACATTAAACATATTATAGCCACACAAATGTAGTGCAGGCAATGCATATTATCTTCAATGCATGTATATAACAAAACGAAATATAAAAAAACCCCGGCCTCTTTACGTTTACATAAAAAAAAGTAATATGTGTGCATATATAGACTATGATTATCACTGTAATAAATGAGATATGACATAAAACACAACCCAGTCCATCCATCCATCTATCCATCCATCCTCTTCCGCTTTATCCAGCTTTATAGGGCAGCAGTCTAAGCAGAGATGCCCAGACTTCCCTCTCTCTAGCTCTAGCTTTAGCTCTTCCAGGGGGACACCGAGGCGTTCCCAGGCCAGCCGGGAGACATAGTCCCTCCAGCGTGTCCTTGGTCTTCCCCGGGGCCTCCTCCCGGTTGGACATACCCGAAACACCTTCCCGGGAAGGCGTTCAGAAGGCATCCATAACAGATGCCCGAGCCACCTCACCTGATCCCTCTCGATGTGGAGGAGCAGCGGCTCTACTCCGAGTTCCTCCCGAGTGACTGAGCTTCTCACCCTATCTCTAAGTGAGCGCCCAGCCACCCTGTGGAGAAAGCTCATTTCGGCCGCCTGTATCCGGGATCTTGTCCTTTCGGTCATGACCCAAAGCTCATGACCATAGGTGAGAGTAGGAACATAGATTGACCTTACGGCTTAGCTCTTTCTTCACCACGACAGACCGGTACATCGACCACAATACTGCAGAAGCTGCACCGATCTGTCTGTCAATCTCCCGTTCCATCTTCCCCTCACTCGTGAACAAGACCCCAAGATACTTGAACTCCTCCACTTGAGGCAGGAACTCTCCACCAACCTGAAGTGGATGGCCACTAATTTTTTATGTTTAAATGAAACAAAACAGAATTAGTTTTATTTGGGCCTTCCGAGTCTTTTGACACATCCAAAATTGATTTGGGTGCACTGACTCCTTTTCGGATGCATCAGGTAAAAAATTTAGGTATAATTTGTGATAGTGCATTAAAATTTGAAAAACAGATAAACGACGTCGTTAAAACTAGTTTCTTTTTTCTGAGACTAATCGCTAAAATCAAGTCCTTTGTGTCACAGAAGGACCTGGAAAAGATAATTTATGCTTTTATTTTCTCGAGACTAGACTATGGTAATGCACTATATTATGGTGTTCAACAAAAAAGTTTAGACAGATTACAGTTGGTTCAAAACGCGGCCGCAAGACTTCTGACAGGCACTCGGAAAAATGAGCACATCACCCCTGTACTGAGAGAATTACATTGGCTGCCAGTCGCCTATCGGATTAATTTTAAGATTTTATTATTTGTTTTTAAAGCTTTACATGATACTGCCCCAACATATATAGCCGATCTGATCTAGGTAAAGAAACCAAAGAGATCGTTACGCTCTGACTCATTAAATCTCTTAGTGGTCCCGCGGACATACTGGAAAATGAGGGGAGACCGCTCTTTTGCCGTCGTTGGTCCTAGGCTGTGGAATGGGTTACCTCCTTACATCCGGCAGTGCTCCAGTCTTAGAGAGTTTAAACGACAGTTAAAAGCATATTTTTTTGCTTTGGCGTTCGATCATACATGAGTGTGTGCTAGTGGTGTTTATATACTTTGTTGTATGGTTTTTATTATTATTATTTTTTTTTTTATGGTGATGTAACGAAACTGATTTTGAATGTGATCGTATAATTATGTAGGTTTTGGCCCTTGTACAGCACTGTGGTCAACTTTTGTTGTATTAGTATGTGCTTTATAAATACATTGAACATTGAAGTGGGCAAACCACCCTTTTCCGACTGACGACCATGGCCTCGGATTTGGAGGTGCTGATCCTCATCCCAGCCACTTCACACTCAGCTGCAAACCGTCCCAGTGCATGCTGAAGGTCCTGGTTAGAAGGGGCCAACACGACAACGTCATCTGCAAAGAGCAGAGACGAAACTGTGTGGTCCCCAAACCTGACACCCTCCAGCCCCTGGCTGCGCCTAGAAATTCTGTCCATAAAAATTATGAACAGAACTGGCGACAAAGGGCAGCCCTGCTGGAGTCCAACATGCACCGGGAACAAGTCTGACTTACTGCCGGCAATGCGGACCAAACTCCTGCTTCGGTCATACAGGGACCGGACAGCCCTCAGTAAAGGACCCCATACTCACCGAGCACCCTCCACAGGACGCCACGAGGGACACAGTCGAATGCCTTCTCCAAATCCACAAAACACATGTGGACTGGTTGGGCAAACTCCCATGAACCCTCCAGCACCCTGTAGAGGGTATAGAGCTGGTCCAGTGTACCACGGCCCGGACGAAAACCAGACTGTTCCTCCTGAATCCGAGGTTCTACTATCGGCCGTATTCTCCTCTCCAGTACCCTGGCATAGACTTTCCCAGGGAGGCTGAGAAGTGTGATCCCCCTGTAGTTGGAACACACCCTCCGGTCCCCCTTCTTAAAAAGAGGGACCACCACCCCGGTCTGCCATCCCAGAGGCACTGTCCCCGACCGCCACGCAATGCTGCAGAGGCGTGTCAGCCAAGACAGCCCCACAACATCCAGAGACTTGAGGTACTCAGGGCGGATCTCATCCACCCCCGAGGCCTTGCCACCGAGGAGTTTCTTGACCACCTCGGTGACTTCAGCTTGAGTGATGGACGAGTCCTCCTCTGAGCCCCCACTGATGGACACTATTATGCCTGAACATGGTGTTCGTTATTGACAAACCATAACTAGCACAGAAGTCCAATAACTGAACACCACTCGGGTTCAGATCAGGGGGGCCGTTCCTCCCAATCACGCCCCTCCAGGTGTCACTGTCATTGCCCACGTGGGCGTTGAAGTCCCCCAGTACAACGACGGAGTCCCCAGTCGGAGCACTTTCCAGCACCCCTCCCAGGGACACCAAGAAGGCCGGGTACTCTGCACTGCCGTTCGGCCCGTAGGCACACACAACAGTGAGAGACCTATCCCGAGCCGAAGGCGCAAGGAAACGACCCTTTCGTTCACCGGGATAAACTCCAACACATGGCGGCAGAGATGGGGGGCTATAAGCAAACCCACACCAGCCCACCGCCTCTCACCATAGGCAACTCCAGAGTGGTGAAGAGTCCATCCTCTCTCGAGGAGTGTGGTTCCAGAGCCCAAGCCGTGCGTAGAGGTGATTCCGACTATCTCTAGTCGGAACCTCTCAACCTCACGCACAATCTCAGGCTCCTTCCCCGCCAGCGAGGTGACATTCCATGTCCCAAGAGCCAGTTTCTGTGTCCAGGGGTCGGGTTGTCTAGGCCCCCGCCTTCGACTGCTGCTCGATTTTCTTTGCACCGGCCCTCATACGGTCCCTCCTGCGAGTGGTGGGCCCACGGGAAGGTGTCCCCACGTCGCTCCTTTGGGCTGAGCCCGGCTGGACCCCGTGGGGGAAGGCCCGGCCACCAGGCGCTCGCATACGAGCCCCAACCCCAGGCCTGGCTCCAGGGTGGGGCCCCGCGTTATGAAACTTCACTGTCAGGGAACAAATTACAGATTAATGAGACCAAAGATCAGCCGTTAGATCTACACCAGACGAATCATATCTTATGTTTAACCACTACAGAGACATCAGAGCCAGCGGCAGACGGCAGAAGGACTGGCCGAGGAAAGGTGCCTCTCGGTGGGGTTAATGAGCGCTAAGCGCCGCTGATCCACTGGAGCTCACAACTCCGAAAACGGCAGATCAAATTTTCAAAAAGGCGCTCTCTTTATAAATAAACCACAGATTTGAGCTTTAAACAACTATATTCTCGCCTGAAAAGGACATAAAACTATATTTTGTGAAACATTAACACTACCAGAGGGCTCTCACTAAGACCAATTCGTTTGGCCACAAAAGGGGCAAGCATATCAGACTTTTGCCGAATCCAGTCGGTAAGACAGCGATAACATCTTTTTTAGATATGAAGGTTTCGAGTGTTGTTCTTTGCTCGGGTTTTAAAGGAAAGGAAAAGTTTAAATCGCTTAAAACAGCTGCACTGTCATCATCGTGTAAAGCCCACCCCAACGTTTCTGATTGGTGCCGCGATTTCGAGGGATTAGAAATGGGTTTGAATGGGCTCTTTGCCAGACTACTTGCAGAGCAAATCTAAATTTTCCAGACAACTTGCAGAGCAAATCTAAATTTGCCGGAAGTTGTCTGGGTTTTTCCAGGCTAATATCATGCAGTCCTAGTATATTATATTGCATTTATGTCAATAGATCCTCCTCAATATTACACATTGAACCTTTAAATAATCGTAATTACAATACTGACTAAAAAACCTGTGATTATGATGTCAAAAATCAAAGGTGGTTTTGTTTAAAGACAAAAACAAATCTACCATAACAATGACAACCACAGTCATAGAAACAACAAGAAAACTTTTATTTTCTATGACAGATTAATAAACTATTTAGATGGCAGGAAAAGAATAAGACATCTGCTGTGAACCAAGAGCAGCTGCAGTGCATTCAAATTAGTATGACTAAGTACAACCCAACAAACAGCAGCAGCGGAGACTCAGATGGAAACAGGAAAACGTCAGTACAGGCCCGTTATGATTGTCATGGCCAATGAGCCCCAGCTGCTCTGAAGCAAAGCCATCATCTCTCTGTCAGACACGCACAAAATCTTCAAAACACATGCAGGGTTAGCCCAGCCTTCACATTCGTGTGCTGTTTGAAACGATGACGTGAAGTTAGCCAGCAGCTGTAAACCAAGAGAAAGTGTGACGCTGTCAGAACACTTAAACACAGATACAGAAAGGAAAAGAGAGATACAGCGAGTAAAAGAGGTCACATAATGCCTTTCTCTCTGGCTCTCTAGGGCATGTTGTGTACAACATAACGGCTTATTTGTCCTGTTGAAATCACAACAGTAACCATATCAGTTTACCACTCACGGTTCACATGACCAATCAAGCACTCGCATAAACCATGATGTCATTTCAAAGAAACAAAGACTGAAGTGCAGCCGTTAGAACAAAAATTTGTCCATTGTTTATTTATATTAGTACAAAGTGAGAGATCCATTTCATGGAAAAATCTGTTCATGTTTGTGCACCAATCATTCAAATTGTAAATGCTATAGAACTAAGTACTCTAGCTGCAAGGCAATAACATCATGACAATGCTGACTGCATCACAAGAACACCAGAAGACTGGGTAAAATATAAATAGATAAATACGGGCAATGTAGCTATGTGTGTGTGTTACTTGCAAACAGTTTTCAGTGGCCACTGATAGAGAAAGATGCTTTTTTATGGGGAATGGTGCAGCAATGACAACTACCAACAGTGGCTAACTGGACCATGCAAACCGGCCAATAATTCAACATGTTCAGATCGTATTAATTTCCAGTTACCGTAATCTCTTGTTTTTGTCTTTACTGTACCGTCTCCACAATAGCCTTAGTAAATGTTTCACCAAACAAGTACTGATGCAGCATGACTGGGTTAAGCTGGAACCTCAAGCAAATCATAATCTTCTCAGATGTCTTTAGAGTTCACACACAACCTGTCGGACACCTGGATTACCACATATGGGCCTTGACCCAAATGACACACTTCATATGCCATTTCAGTCTTGTGGACTTACTGCTGCATGCGCATGTCCTTAAGTCCACAAGACCGTAGGGTGTCCCATTTGTCATTTTAGGTTTCAGAAGGGTGCTCAGCATTACGGAATTACGTCCTCAAAGTGCGGACTCGTAGGAAGACCATTTGGGACAGAGCCATTGTGTATGAAGAGCAAGGCTGTAACCACCATATTAGACACTGAGCTACAATTAGATATGGCCCAAATCAAGTATCCCCTCCAAATACTTGATATTCTTGATGTTGATATTCTTCATACACATTGTCTTGTTTGTTGTTAGGATGACAAAAGTTTATAAAGTAACATTTTCAGGCCGGTCTGCCTTAGTGATCTAAAATCATTTGTCAATGTCAAAATGCTTGAGTTGGCCAATCAAAACAAAGAAGGCTGGCTTTAGTGTTCACAAAAGCTGAGAATGAATTACAGTGCAACACTTAAGTTTTAAAGGTGCTGTATGTAATTTTTTTGACTGTACTAAAGCATAGAACTACCAAATTATGTTTGCAAAGATTTAGGAAACATGTTAATTTCACATATTGTTTATAACAGCCAGTTATTCTACTTCGAAATGTGCGCTCCGTACCGGAATTTCTGTTTTTATTTGGTCTGTGTGAACCCGCCCCCTGCCAATTTACTTAATAGTATTGACGAAAAACACAGCCTATTGTAGCCATGGAAGCCAGCAAACAAACTGAGTCAGAGATCACAGATTCTACCCGACCTAAAAAGCCTTGGAATTCATCTAAGAAGCTCTATGTCCAGAGGCATATTAAAACTAGGGGTGGTGAAAAAAATCGATTATCGATTAATCGCGAGTATGTTATGGACGAGCATGAATCGATCATTACATTTTCAAAAATCGATTTTTTTATTTATCTAAACCTGACTCTACCACCGTGTGTGTGTGTGTGTGTTCATTAGATGAATGTAAATCTGTCGTTAATGCTTTAATGCTGAGATGATTCTGAGGGAACACTCTAGAAATCCTCCTGCCTCGCCTCCTTTGGAGCTCAGGCACATTAGCGCGTTAGCACGGCTCAGATTTGCGCACAAACACCGAATAAACGCCTTCAATCCGCAGATTTATGAGCGACACACATCGACGCGCACATTCGCGGGAATTAAGGCGATCCTGAGGACGCGATGAGCGGATCTCACACACACACACACACACACACACACACACACACACACACACACACACACACACACACACACACACACACACACACAGCTGGACTGATGCTGGAAACACCGCCGCTCCGACTCGCGGCTCCCGCTCACGGAACCGAACGGGCCTCGACACTCCTCCGACACGAACCCTTTTCTTCTGTCGTTTTTTCCCCTTTTGTCTTTCTCACGTCAGGAAACGAACGAGAGGAGCTCGATCGTTCCACGCGTCGCGTTCCCGCCCCCCTCACGCGCGCACGCATCCATCACTCTTGACATTTTGTCACTGTGTTCTACAGTACAGTATATAAGCTGAAGCTACAGTAAGTTGTTCAAAAATGTTCATTTTGTCTTCTTAATGATTAAATTGTACAATTTTCTTCTAGAAAGACAAGGTGTTTAGGTGGAGAAAACTTCTTCTTTACCTTGACATGTTTCGACTGCAACCTGCAGTCTTCCTCCACCTGAACACGTTGTCTTTCTAGAAGAAAATTGTCCAATGTCTACAGTATGTTGGTTCTGATCTACTTCCTAAAGGAAATAAGCCTTTCATTTATTTGTTATTGTTTAGTTCAACTTGATGAGTCACAACACAATGTGATGTATTCATTTCTACACTACAGGACAAGTGCTTTGAGTTGTTGTTACTCAATAAAAGAGTTAAGTAATTCAGTAGCTGACTTTTTTTTTATACTGCAATCACTTTGTAGTGTATTTTCATTTACTGTTGTGAAATGGAAAATCAATAATCGCTAATCGAGAATCGTTAATAATCGAAAATCGACTGTAATCGAATCGGGACTTCAATAATCGTAATCGAATCGAATCGGGAAATCAGACAGATTAACCACCCCTAATTAAAACACGGATAAATCAACACATCAACTTACAGTGTAAGGCTCATCGCCTTGTAAGTCTTCCATTGTCAATTGCGCTCACTCCTGTTGTATATCGGCGTATATGCTGCAGATATGCCACCGTTATGAACGCGCTGCCTGCTTCTCACAGCACGTGAATATTTATACAAATTAAATCAAAATGCCGGTCTTCATAATTGAATGTGATTAGACAAAAAACATAACCAGAGCATCTAAGCATAAGTTAGGCAACTTTTCAGCATATTAGGCATAAGTTTAAGAGTGAATATGTGAATATTAATATATATATATAATATATGTATAATGTATAATGCCTGATGAGTTTGGAGAACACCTGACAAGAGATCAGAGACCATTCCTCCGTACAGAATCTCTCCAGATCCTATAGATTCCCAGCTCTTCTCTTCAGTTCAGCCACTCATTTTCTATAGGGTTCAGGTCAGGGGACTGGGACGACTATGGCAGAAGATTCATTTTGTGCTCAGTGACACATTTGTGTGTTGATTTTGATGTTTGTTTTGGATCGTTGTCCTGAGGGAAGATTCAACCACGGCCCATTATAAGATTTCTAGCAAAGGCCGTCAGGTTTTGATTTTTTATCTGTTGGTATTCTGCGATACCATGTATCTGAACAAGATGTCCAGGACCTCCAGCAAAAACATAGGCCCACAATATTAAAGATCCAACTGTATTTTTAACTGTGGGCATTGGGTACTTTTTTATCCCTGTTTGCACTAAACACATCTGGCGTGTTTGCTGCTAAAAAGCTCTTTTTATAGCTAATCTCTGCGATGCTCCATCTGTGATCCTTGGAGAGTCTTTGGCCACTGAAACTCTCCTCCTCACCGTGCATTAGGACAATATAGACACATGTCTTCTTCCAGGCAGATTCGTAACATCTTTAGCTGATTGGAACTTCTTAATTATTGTCCTGATGGGGATTTTCAATGCTTTACCTATTTTCTTACAGTCACTTTCTATTTTGTGAAGCTCAACAATCTTTTGCTGCACATCAAAACTATATTCTGTGGTTTTACTCATTGTGATTAATGATTAAGGGAATTTGCCCTTTGTGTTTCCTCATATTTATAGCTAGACAATTTCATGTTCTACCCTGGTGTGCTAAACAAATGTAATATTAATGGGAATATACTTCAGAGATATTTTACTCATAAACAATTCTAGGGGTGCCAATAATTGTGGCCAACGTGTTTTGGAGGAAAACATTTATGTTGAAGAATGTCAGTAACCAAAGAGTTGATGGGCCCCATTGACTAGTATGGGATAAATATGCAATGGAAGTCAATGGAGCCCATCAACTTTTTGGTGACTGACATTCTTCAACATATCTTCTTTTATGTTCAGCAGAGGAAAGAAACTCATACAGGTTTGGAACAACTTGACGGGTGAATAAATTATGACAGAATTTCCCTTTTTGGGCGAACTATGCGTTTAAAGGTGCAGTGTGTAGTATTTATGAGGATCTATTGACAGAAATGCAATATAATACACATACCTATGTTTTCAGTGGTGTATAAAGACCTTGCATAATGTACCGTTATGTTTTTATTACCTTAGAATGAGCCATTTATATCTACATACACTGTGGGTCCCCTTACACAGTGAAGTCAGCATTTTGCGCCGTCATCTACAGTAGCCCTAAATGGACAAACTGCTTTACAGAGAGCAAGCTACTCATCTCTGTCTCAGACTACATTTTTGTCCTGAGTCAGCCCCCGTAGCTTCTATATGTGCTTCGAAAGGGAGGTGTGAGCGGTGGGTGATTGCAATTCACAACCTCACCACTAGATGTTGCTCAAATATACACACTGCACCTTTAAGCGTTAAGCAAGCTACAATTTAACACTTGCCAATTGCAATGACATCTTTTTCACTTAATCATCACAAAATCTACTTTTTAGACAAAAGTAAATAATTAATTAAATAATCATGAATTCAAAAACAACAACAACAACATGGGTTTCCACAAACCTATTTTTCTTCGCTGGTAGCACAACCACAGTCTAGCCTGTTCATTAAATACCAGCTCAAACAAGTAAACTCTCCTCCCTACTAAAACATGTAATCAGACTGCCCTTAATCATTAGTAAGAGCAGACAAGAGCCAGACAATAATCTCTTAAACTGTGACAAACCAAAATAAAAGAACATAACAGCTCACCAAGACATTTTCTTTTGGTTTGTCCAAAATGTCAACAAAATGCAGGGACACAAATGAAATGTGCATTACAGCCACGATGACTGATAACAGTCTGATGCTTGTTATATATCGCGATACATAAAATATAACAATAACGAGCTCTTCAGGTCTTTCAAGAAGATAGAAGGCTTAAAATACCCATAGCCGTTGGTCAACGTGTGCACAGTGTGTAATGCAGGCAAAGTACAATAAAGCCTGTAGTCTGGACTCAGCAAACACTCATGCAAATGCACCACCAGGGGGGTGCTAGTTCTTACTATAGGTGAGCAATGGATAAGTAACACATTATATTTGCTATTGCGAAGGGGAATTCTGGCGATATGACTGTTTTGATTTAGCGGCGTTATAGACATTGAATGCAAACGCCTCAGCAATGGAGAAGAGCTGTATTGAATTCAAAGCACAATGGTATTTAAACGCAATGTGCATTTGGGTGACTATTATATTATGTCATAATCACATTTTTCCCCGTGTAAAATAAGGGTGTGGATGATGATTTTCCCCCATGGCAACTAGCAGATAGACGGGTTGCAAATCCCCGCTGCTGGTCCAGCGATGGGAGCACGAGTGTCAGTGTGATGCGCTGGAATTTCCCCGCTTTTCCCTAGACTACCTCTCTATATAATTTCCTCCTGATTAACATTTTCAAAATAAACCTTGTGTACCAATGGATGAGTGCACACATAATAAACCAGCCACCACACACTGTCAGTGATGGAAAATGCATAGAGCAATGCCCACCTGAATCTCGGTCTCATTACTGAAGCTGCTCCGGCGATCTTGCTATATTAAAGATGATCGGTCACAAAACCGCCAGATATCGCCAATCCTTTCTTGTACGAAGCCGTTGGTCCACTACGGTAAGTCGGCAAATGAATAGGGCACCATATTGGATATATTGGATGTGGATGCTCATCTAGAGGAAAATATGAGTCGTCAGGGCGAGCTTCCTCAAGGAGAGCTGCGGTCGACGCCTACAAGAGAAAACCCCGCCCAGGTCCCGCCTACTACCTTGGCCATGATTTAATAAAAATGCTGATATACATAATCATAAACTACCTTATTACAATAAATACCCGATTAAAAACAATCCATATATTGCATCTGTTTTCCGTTTATTTCACGGACTCGGTCGAAATGAACCATATTGCAAAGTCCTAGCGTCAGCGGATCTCTTGCGATTGACAAAGGTTTAACCAATAGGAGGATAGACTCGACTGGAATAGCCATGATTGACGGCTCATCCCACCAATCGTTATTTTTCTTAGCCTCTGCCTCAGTGGGTAGCGGGCAGGTGATGTTGCGGTGTTGATTTGTGCAGTGTTCAGACTGTTTTGTCCGCTTACTGTTTATTATCTTCTAAAATGAGACACATTCTTTATCATAATTTATCATAAACCATGTACAAAACGGCAAATAAAAAAATGCAAATGTAATACCTGAAGGTTCTTTGTTAAGTGCATAGATATAGTTCTATAGAAAGTTCTACATACAGTGGTTTCACACAATTGTGAACTACTGAAAATGTTTATATTTTTCATTTTTCATTACAAATTATAGACATTTTTCTCTCAGAATTTCAGAATGTCAGAAACAGAGTATTCAAAGGAAATTGTACCTAAATTCACAAAGTGTCACATATTTACATGGGGATAGTAGCAAACACCAATTATATTTTTAGTAATTTATTTTTAGTTAGACCGTACTTTATATATAAATTATTCCATAATTATGTTTTAATATTTCGGCAGCCTATTTTCTGTATCGTCATTGCCATTTTATTGCCTTGTTAATATTGAAAATATGACAATTGTGCCAAAGCTTTGTTTACTCTGGATTTAGTGTTATAGGCCTATATAAAATAGTTTTTATTTTTATAAAGTTTTCTTTTTTCGGTTTTCAAATTTCAAAACCGTTTAAATGGGAACATTATATGTTTTAATATGGTATTAGAATGGTATGGTATGTCTCACTACACGTTTGTCATTGAAGGCCAAAAATCTGAATGCATAGAGCGACATCGCGTGGACGTTTTCGAGTATGAAGGCTGGCGACGGGTTTTTGAACCCGCCCACAACATCGACGCGCGTTCATGTTACCCAATGGGCATACCGCGTTTCTTCTCAACTATCATTGACGTTGAATACAGCCAATGGGAGATCTCGGTTTTTATTTCCGGGAAGGACTATAAACTAAAGGCCTAACCACACGATTCCTGAGTGCCGACGTTCAGTACCAACATCGAAAGGTAATTTATGTTTTTCTTATACATTTATTAAACGCAGGATAATTAATGCGCATCACTTCCCGATTTAACCTTATCTTGAACCTTAATTTTAGTAAAAAAAAAATCTAAGTATCTAACGTTAAACGGACAGTTGTATACACCTCGCGTTTCTCTAGGTGTGCAGAACCTGCAAGGCTCAACGCCTAAACGATACCCATTTGCGCCCAAACCGCCTCGTATTTCATGGCTTCCCATGTATCAAAGGACTTGCTAGTCATGGATATTCGACATACTTTTGAAAAACGCGTATTGTTCCGCTGTTTAGATCAGAAGATCTGTTTAGATGGGACAGTGAATGGCGGCTCTATTGTCTACACGCTGGTACTCAATCGACTAAAGTAGAGCAGGGTTTACATGTATAGCAACTTTGTATCATGGTTAGCCGTTTCAACCAATGTAGGTAGAACTGATGAAAACGGAACAATATAAGTGGTCATTTAAAGATAATTTCGAGGAGCTGCGTAATGCCATACAAATTTCATTCATTAGGTTAGGCTTTTCAAAACAGTGAGCAGCATTTTTGTTTGTTTTCTTCGTGTAAGTATTTAACTGTATCGTTATTTACATCTACGCGTTTCCTCTTGTTGCTCCCAAAGTTACCATGGCCGAAAACGATGTTGATAATGAGCTGTTGGACTACGAGGAAGACGAGGAGCCGCAGACCGCCGTGGACAGTGCCGTCCCAGCCGGCAAGAAGGAGGTGAAAGGCTCCTACGTCTCCATTCACAGCTCCGGCTTCCGAGATTTCCTCCTGAAACCAGAGCTGCTCCGCGCGATCGTCGACTGTGGCTTTGAACATCCTTCTGAGGGTGAGGATATGTGTACAAGTTCAATGGTTTTTAGAGTACATTGCCATATGTGTGCAAAAAGTTAACAAGTATTAGTAGGAATGAGCCAATATGGGTTTTTTTTGGCCATACTGATATTAACCCCTTGCCTGTCAACCCCCCCATTTTGGCAAGTGGGACATTTTGACATACCCTAGATAAAAAGGCTGCTGCCCAAGTCATTCTGAATAGACACATAACCAACATATTTCTAGAAAGCCAACACTTCAGAGTTTACAGCTGAAGACAGAATTAAAAGTATATTTTTAAATGTATAAAAATATTATGTGAATGTAGTATAACTTATAATAACAACTAAAGTGAAGCCACAAGTGTGGTCAAGCTTCATTTAAAATCTGAGGCTATGTCCAAAACTATGAATTTTATGAAACATTTTCCAAGACCATGTGATGTGAGTTTTTTTTTTTGTTGTTGTTGAGAAGGCTAGACAAGATGCTTATCAAATGTTGTTGCCCTGTAAACACCCATTTGCTGTCTTTTGTCTAATGTCCGACGAGGAGAACAGCTTAATTCATGCTCTATTGTTCTCAATCGCACATTTCACACTTCTGGTGGTATGAGACTTAATTCTCATTATTCTTTTATTGTTATTCTTTTGTTTGTATTCAGACGTTATTAGCCTTTATTCTGGAACTATGGGAAATGGGACTTCCCCATTAACAGCACTTAACAGTTATCCACACATTATCTATAGTCTTCCTAGAAAATACACAGACTATAAGCATATCCTTGGAACCTTTTGTGAATTTTTGTAACATAGACTGTGAAATGGATATAGCTCCTAGTCCAACAGGTGCATTAGAGCTACAGTTAGCATTAAGATACATAACACAATTTAAAAGATTAATTATGCTTTCACTTAAAACTCTCTTTTAACGAACATTGAGCGTTTGTATTATCTACCTGTCACAATAATGGGGATTCCATTCATATGATGTTAAATCATGTTATATTTAGCATTATATATGGAGATCATCGTATATACTAGAAACATTATTTATTCATGGCTCTGAGATCATCGTAAGTGACGTGCAGCAGGAATAATCAGACACAGTGCTCGCTCTGAATGTCATTCAGCTCTTCAGATCAGCATAATTCAGTGAGAAATGAATAGAAATATTATTCTGTATGACAAAATATTTTGCAAACGTTATAAATCAATATTTCTCCAAATATGCACACGTTTGGACTAAGAGCCCTAACGGACATTGTCATATGCATGGATGTGAACAAAAATCAAATGGAGAAGCTATGACTGGCTTTTTAGTCTTGTTGTTATTCTATTAAAAATATTGTTCATTACAGATCGATCATTTTGCACTCCTTGTATAAATTAAGCAATTGTCACTGCAACCCAGTTTTATCATAAACAGTGGTCAAATATTGAAGCTGGAGTCTTTATTGTTTCTAATGATGCCGTGTGTGTGTGTTTTAATGAGCAGTGAATGCTGAATAATCTGTGGCATAATCAGTGAATAATCTGTGGCAGTCCGCGAATATTTACACTAAAGGGGTTAACAAGCAACTATTGGCTTATACCTGTCATTTGTTTTCTTATCTGAACTTTTGTCATTTCAAATAGTTTAGTGTTTTAAATGAGTAGAGTTCGTGCTTTTTTTTTGTTTTTGTTGTTCTATTAGCCAATATGCAGATGGTTTTAAATTGATCAAATACTGGCCGATACTTTGGTGCATCTCTGGCCTGGTTTCACAGACAGGGTTTACATTAAGCCAGGATTAGGCCTTAGTTCAATTAGGACATTAAGTAGCTTTTATAAACGTGCCTTAGAAAAAGCATAACTGGTGTGCGTCTTGAGACAGGCAGTGACATATTTTAAGATATAATAAACTTGCATTTTAGTCTGGGACTTGCTTAAAGCCTGGTCTGTGAAACGGGGTCAAAGTATTGTTCGATATTTTTATTGTATTTATTACTATATACATGATTACATTTTGTAATGGGAAATTCTGAAAAATAATGGTAAAATGTATTGTTTTGCTATTATTATATTATTATTATTATTATTATTATTATTATTATTATTATTATTACACTGTATAAAAGCCTATTATAGTCAATTTAAGTTACTCAACAAACAACAGACTAGTACCTTAGTTGATCTGAGTAACAGACAAATGTCAACTAAATATTGTTTAGATTTAGCAATGCATGGAGCTACAAACCATGTTCTGTCACCTTTGTTTGATTTGCAAAGGCCAAATTTTATTTTTTTTTATTTATTTTTTTATTTTTTTTCCCATTAGGTCACTCTTTTGGGGGTGTTTTTTTTTTTTTTGGTGTGAAATAAAATTATAATAAAGATACAAATGAAGTAAGTAGTTTAAGTTTTATAGAGTAGGTCTAACAGTATTTGGGTAAGCACTACTACAGAAATTGAATAAGGAATCAAATGTTAAATAATGCTAGTGCTGAATGCTTTGTTTAAATTGCCAAGATTTATAAAGATGAGCACATGCACTTAAGTGAAGATGCGATACTGGCTCAGCTGTTCAAGTGTCAATTGTACAACGTAAAACTGTTTGTTCAGATGACTCGTTTTGAATTAATACATAAGTATTCAACAAAAAGTTGTACTTGACTTCAGCAACTTCTATTAGAAACATTTTAGAGTATAATTGTTCAGTTCACGTAAAATATTAAACTGACTCCTATTATAAATATCTTTTAAGCTACTTTTTTATATTTTATATTAACATTCGTTATAATGTATTTATCTTTTTCTCCTTTCCGCAGTCCAGCATGAGTGCATTCCACAAGCCATCCTGGGCATGGACATCCTGTGCCAAGCAAAGTCTGGTATGGGAAAAACTGCTGTATTTGTGCTTGCCACACTCCAACAGATCGAGCCAGTGGATGGGCAGGTGTGTGTTAAATGCTATTGATCTTACAAACTCGAAAACGAAAAATGAATGTTGGGGCACATTGTCATGAGCTAGTTTGCTTAACTTTTTGCCTCAGTGTAAGATTGGCCAAGACTAACATTGTTCCAATAAATTGTTTCTCTATTGATCTCAGAAATCTATAGGTTTAGCATTGTCTTCCCACTTGCAAGAAAAACCAGCAGTAGACTATAATTAATCTTCATCTGGGTCCATGCAGTGGTTTTCTATCCTGTTGCAGACTGTTATCTTGGATAACTACTATCAGCTCTTGTGGTAGTTATGGATGGCGGAGCCAACTAAAATTTCTCCCTCTGCCTTCTCTGCAGGTTTCTGTGTTGGTTATGTGTCACACTCGTGAACTGGCCTTCCAGATCAGTAAAGAGTATGAGCGCTTCTCCAAGTACATGTCCAACGTTAAGTGTGCTGTATTCTTCGGTGGCTTGTCCATAAAGAAGGATGAGGATGTGTTGAAGAAGAGCTGCCCTCACATTGTGGTTGGAACACCAGGGAGGATCCTTGCCCTCATTCGCAACAAGACCTTGAACCTCAAAAATGTCAAACACTTTGTTTTGGATGAATGTGACAAGATGCTGGAGCAGCTGGGTGTGTTTCATTTTTATTTATTTTTTGATTGCTATAGATAGATAGATATATAGATAGACACACACACTCACCTAAAGGATTATTAGGAACACCTGTTCAATTTCTCATTAATGCAATTATCTAATCAACCAATCACATGGCAGTTGCTTCAATGCTTTTAGGGGTGTGGTACTGGTCAAGACAATCTCTTGAACTCCAAACTGAATGTCAGACTGTAAAAGAAAGGTGATTTAAGCAATTTTGAGCGTGGCATGGTTGTTGGTGCCAGACGGGCCGGTCTGAGTATTTCACAATCTACTCATTAACTGAGATTTTCACGCACAACCATTTCTAGGGTTTATAAAGAATGGTGTGAAAAGGGAAAAACATCCCGTATGCAGCAGTCCTGTGGGCGAAAATGCCTTGTTGATGCTAGAGGTCAGAGGAGAATGGGCCGACTGAATCAAGCTGATAGAAGAGCAACTTTGACTGAAATAACCACTCGTTACAACCGAGGTATGCAGCAAGGCATTTGTGAAGCCACAACACGCACAACCTTGAGGCAGATGGGCAACAACAGCAGAAGACCCCACCGGGTACCACTAATCTCGACTACAAATAGGAAAAGGCTACAATTTGCACAAGCTCACCAAAATTGGACAGTTGAAGACTGGAAAAATGTTGCCTGGTCTGATGAGTCTCGATTTCTGTTGAGACATTCAGATGGTAGAGTCAGAATTTGGCGTAAACAGAATGAGAACATGGATCCATCATGCCTGTGCAGGCTGGTGGTGTAATGGTGTGGGGGATGTTTTCTTGGCACACTTTAGGCCCCTTAGTGCCAATTGGGCATCGTTTAAATGCCACGGCCTACCTGAGCATTGTTTCTGACCATGTCCATCCCTTTATGACCACCATGTACCCATCCTCTGATGGCTACTTCCAGCAGGATAATGCACAATGTCACAAAGCTCGAATCATTTCAAATTGGTTTCTTGAACATGACAATGAGTTCACTGTACTAAAATGGCCCCCAGTCACCAGATCTCAACCCAATAGAGCATCTTTGGGATGTGGTGGAACGGGAGCTTCGTGCCCTGGATGTGCATCCCACAAATCTCCATCAACTGCAAGATGCTATCCTACCAATATGGGCCAACATTTCTAAAGAATGCTTTCAGCACCTTGCTGAATCAATGCCACGTAGAATTAAGACCGTTCTGAAGGCGAAAGGGGGTCAAACACAGTATTAGTATGGTGCTCCTAATAATCCTTTAGGTGAGTGTGTGTGTGTATATAATACTATTTTTTTTATGTATATATATATTATATATATTAATTAGCAGAAAGTTGAAAAATGTTTGTTTACTTCACACAAGAGCCGCCATTTCCCCCATTTGCCATGGGAACTTTTTGAAGTGATGTAATTACTCGACGTGAACGTCATCGAAAAGCTGCAAACCCCGTGGTGAAACCATAGATATCGGTGAAACCATGATGAAGCACGCAAATTCCCATTTGCCAACAAAAATAACAGCAAAAGACCGCGCAAAGCAGTTTCCCGGTGTGTTGACCGATTTCAAAACAGCATCATGAAGCTTCGAAGCGTTATGAATCTGAGTTGATTCAGCCGTTTGGATCGCCAAAGTCACGTATTTCAGCAGTTTGACACGCGATCCGAATCTTGAATCGACTCGCTGATTCATAACGCTTTGAAGCTTCATGATGCTGTTATTTTTAAATCGGTCATCACTATATAATTCGTTATTTAGGTTTTATCACAAAAACTATTCTCGTCGCTTCATAAAGTTATTGTAGAACCTGCACTGTAGTGAGATGGACTTTGTATCGATGTCTTTAGTACCTTTTATGGGTCTTGAGAGTGCACAGTGCATTGTGCCAATGGAGGCCTTTCTGAGCCATCGGATTTCAACTTAAATATCTTCATTTGTGTCTGAAGATGAACGGAGGTCTTACGAGTGTCCATCGACATGAGGGGAAGTCATTAATGACAGAATTTTCATTTTTGGGTGAACTAACCCTTTAAGAGATTGCCCTTGGCACTGGAAGCACTCAAATGTCTGTTTTGTAAAGCTACCTCTGTAAAACAGGAAGTTATTTATTTATTTTTTCAGAAGTTATAGCATATTCCTTTTGTAAAGCTACAGAACTTGTTTGACTCAATGTTTTGTAAATTTGAGCCATTATTAAGGTCTTCAATAAAACAAGATGAGAACTTAAATATGCCCAGCACTTTCGGTGATGTAGTGCTTTTTTTCCTCTTTCTCATCAAACCGCAGTTTTTGCAAGTTCCCCCAATTTTATCGCATAAAATTGCATAAATATCCCGCATTTTCCATTGCATTTTTTAAGAAAACGTGCCGCATAATCAAGGATTTCTGCCCGCAACAATCACAAAATAAGCCGCATTTTCTGGAAGGACTGTGTGTGTGTGTGTGTGTGTGTGTGTGTATGTAATAAAATATGGAGGTGGATGTTTTCCCATTCACCAGAGGTCTAACTGTGTGTGATTTGTGTATTAGATATGAGACGGGATGTCCAGGATATCTTCAGACTGACGCCTCATGAGAAGCAGTGCATGATGTTCAGTGCCACATTAAGCAAAGAGATCAGACCGGTCTGTCGCAAATTCATGCAAGACGTGAGTCATCCTTTTCTGTTCTCCTTTATAATTGTTTTAATGTGCAATTTGAATTAGTGTTGTGCAGTTTTGTCTATGGATGCACCCACAGTCCTCTCAAACTCTAATCAATGATCCAAGGTGTTCTGATATGTAAAGGTTCTTCTCCTCTTACAGCCAATGGAGGTGTTTGTTGATGATGAGACTAAGCTTACGCTACATGGTCTTCAGCAATACTATGTCAAACTGAAAGACAGCGAAAAGAACCGCAAACTGTTTGACCTTCTTGATGTTCTCGAATTTAACCAGGTGACTATCATTTCATGTTTTTACAACTCATTGACTTTGAAAGTGGGCCCATGTCAAAATGGTTTGTTTGGATGTGTTATAGGTTGTGATATTTGTCAAGTCAGTTCCACGCTGTGTGGCTCTTTCTCAGCTGCTGGTGGAACAGAATTTTCCTGCCATTGCGATCCACAGGGGAATGGCTCAGGAAGAAAGGTAAGCCACTTGTTGATCCCATGATATTGCAATGTTTTGGTAAGAAATGCAAATGCTGAAATCATTTCTCATTCATTCTTCTGCAGATTGTCCCGGTATCAACAGTTTAAAGATTTTCAACGGCGGATCCTGGTGGCTACAAATCTGTTCGGTCGTGGGATGGATATTGAGCGTGTTAATATAGTTTTCAACTATGACATGCCTGAGGACTCAGACACATACCTTCACAGGGTATTTATGCGTCATGCGCTGTGGCATTCTACTTTTCAACAAAACCAGAAGTGCAACTATAATGTCCAACGGCAAGATTAAAACTAGGGCTGGACTTGCAAACATGGAGAACTCAAGATTGTTAAACTCATCATTCTCCTTACTTTTAGGTTGCTCGTGCTGGTAGGTTTGGCACAAAAGGATTGGCGGTCACCTTTGTATCAGATGAGACTGATGCAAAGATCCTGAATGATGTGCAGGACCGTTTTGAAGTCAATGTAGCGGAGTTGCCTGAGGAAATTGACATCTCTACCTACAGTAAGAAATCGGCACAAGAAATGTGCATTTAACTTTTCTAATTATGCTGATCTTTTGTACGTTTAAGATGGGAGTGGCCTGATTATACTTTTTCATGTGAGTACTTTTTTGCAGCTTTGAGTATCTGCTAATCCAAAACTAATAGGTGTTTTTTTTTTTGTTTTTTAAATCAATTGAAATCTATACCTTATCTTGCAAACTACTTATTTATTTATTATAGAGAAAACAAATATGCTAAAATGTTATATATATGTTGTATTGTAATGTTATATATATATATATATATATATATATATATATATATATATTATACATCAATATAACATTAGTTCTAGTAAATTTTAAATCTAAAAAAGACAAAAATAAGTGAATATGAGTGTAGACCTCTTACTGCTACATCTGGTAAAAAATTGCTATGCATTACAAGAGTCCACGTTAAATGATATATTCATGATTGGACTACTTAAATATTTACAAACTACAGTGTTTCTTTGGCATGCATAGATTATTATTTTTTTAATTGGACAACAAACATGATGGATACGATAGACAAAATGGTACAATGACAAACTTTGTAACGAATTGACCAAAAATAAAAACCTTTGCTTTCCTTTTTTTTTTTTTTTTCCCTCACAAGGTTTTTGAGTAAGTTCCTGATACGGTTTTTACTGTAAATATGTTCTACTATTAAAGGTGGATTTTTTTTTTTTTCTCTCTCTAATGAATGTGCATTTCCTTGTGATTTTAAAATACTTGAAAGAAACTTCACTTTCAGCAGATATCTGCTTGTTGTCAGATAAGCATATAAATAAGCACAGTAGGCCTACATTACATTTATTTGAATACATTAATGCAGGGCTGTACAGTGCGACATATATGTCAAAAAAATCGGTCTGTGCTATGAATATATTTACCCCAGTAGCACGCGTGCGATACAGTTTAGCATATGATATAGAGCTTGTTTGAGTGAAGGGAGAATTTGTTTTGTGCTCGTTTGTGAGGTTAATCTAGGGCTGCACGATTGACTGAAATGAAACCAAAATCGAGATTTATCTTTGAAATTATGAAAATCGCTTCAATTTTTAAATAAATAAATATATTTGTAGATGATGCGCAGCACTGTTCAGGGCGGATCTATCGGTTCGCAATAAATGCTGCTCTATCTCTGCATGCACTGTGAGATAGAGTCATTGGCATTTTAGTTCGAAAAGCGGCACGGTTTGCATAAAAAAATTGCTAATAAAACCTGTCAATCGCGGGCTCGGTGCACACCGGGGTACCAGAGACTCTGAAGGAGGTGGCACTCGAACTGTGCCGCGATTCACGTGAAACGGACTCGGGTGCGCATTTGTTCAAGAAGAAACGTAACCTGCATGTGTTTTAGCGTATTACAATGTATTTAGTTCAATAAAACACATGTAAGGGATGACGGTGTTGATGATTTACCTTGGATACTAGTGGATTCGCGCATATGCGTGCAATCAGGGCAACAAATGAACTTCATGCGACGCACATACAGTAAACCCAAGAGTCGTTTACCCAGCTGCGCATAATAGCACCAAATTAATAAAAACACAATATATTTACGGCAGTGTGTTTTCTATCATCTGCCGTCCACATTTTTGATGACGTAAGATGAACAAGATGCACCAGGGTTCGATAGAATCAAGTTGAGTGTGAAACCAGACCAGCGCTGCGGGGGACGCCGGCAACAATCGCGTTTGGACATGACCACAGCAACTGGGTGTTCAGTGTTAAAGCCCCCTTAATGTGTATTAGAAAAAGCAACAACCTCTTTCCAAACTTGTAATGAGAAGCGTTTACAAACCTGTTGTCCAACAAAAGAGAACATTAATCGAGTGTTTGAAATAACCTACTTTTGTTATCTGACATGCTTCTCATCACAGAATGAGGCAGAAATGATATTATTTTATAATATTCTGTACAGTGATAGATTCGTGGTGTAGAGACGTGTACAGTATTTTTTTTCTTTCTCAGTGAGTGAGTACACAAGATAAAATAAGACAGAAATTAAGACATTAGTCACATATTTTTTTAATCATAATATTTTATTATAAAACCTTAGACCTTTCTAGTGATTTGTTTTCTTTAAAATATAATAATTATAATAATAATAATTGTTATTATTTTTATTCTATATATTTGTATTGTATAGCACTTTTTGCATTTTTCAGACATGGTAACAGACGTTTTATACATGTTCTACAATTTTGTGGGCTGTGCTACAAAATGTTCAACCTCTGTAGCACCAGTGCTATGTGCAAAAAAAGTTAACGTACAGCCCTGCATTAATGAGAGGGTGATTGTGTGTGTGTGAATTACTCATACCGTCTCTATTAATTATGAAGCAAATATATGCCTATAACGGTTGAGTTTCTAAGCTACTTTAGTCACAGGACAGCGTTGACACTGCTTTTCTGCGCTACTCTCTGCGTGCGCGATCTTCGTGAGGTGCAAGCTTCTGTCGGAGTGTTCGTTTGTCACAATATATAAGGCATTAGTTCAACATAATACACATCTGATGGTCTAAAATCGCTCAAGTTCAAACTGGCAGGCCTTCAAACGCATATAAAATGACAGCTTTGTAAGGATGCAGGTGAAAGAGGTCTGCCTTCAGGGCGTGCGCGTTGTCAGAGACGCGACGCAACACGGCTCGCCTCTCTGTGTCATAGAAAAAAGCTGAGCACTGAACGGATAAGTTTTCCGTATTGTTGTTTTTGAAAAGTGCACAATCGCTTTAAATGTTCAAGCTTTTAAACTAGGGGTGTAACGATTCGTTTTAACTTCGATTCTTATCACGATTTGAGGTTGTCGATACGATTCAAGGACTATATATTGGTTCATTTAGAATGATACGATCCGAAACGATTCAGTGACTTGAAATCGATTCAGTAACCTTTTTAGCCAAAAATTGTGTGACTGAAATAAATGTCTGGATACTGGTCAGTGCAGGTGAAGTTTCCTAGATTCCTGTTGTTTCTTGTAAGGGAATCAGGGGCCCGTTCTTCGTACCTCGCTTAATACATCTGAGATGATTTGACAGATTCCAGATCTTTTAATCATGATAACTGATGTCTGGCTAATTTGGTTCTTCAAACGAATTTGCGGATTGGATTTAAATATCTGGATTAAATGATCTAAGATCACTGCGCGTTCTTGTTTTCCCTGAAGAGGGCAGATGCATCGATACTCGAAACCATGATCAGCAATGCAGCGATTGGCTGGCGTCAAGACAGCAACGTAATGACATCATATAATTAAAAAAGCCACCTGGCAAAAAACTTGGCAAATTACACACAAAAAACCCCCACAAATATCTGGACCTTTATAAGAAAACTTTATAATAGATCAATGATAAATGTTTTCAATGATAATGTAATTACCAATTATTTATATTCACGATTTTATACAGTATTTGTACACCCTTTACATTTTTATTTCAATGTTGTAATTACATTTTTTATTCAATTTGAAGCAGATTTGTAACGTGACAGTATTAAAGTTTCTTAAAGGGTTAGTTCACCCAAAATTGAAAATAAAGTCAGTAATTACTCACCCTCATGTTGTTCCAACCATGTAAGACCTTCGTTCATCTTCGGAACATAATTTAGTATATTTTTGATGAAATCTGAGAGCTGTCTCACTCCTCCATAGGCTTTCAGAGGGAATGAAACTTGATGGCCCAGAATAGTAAGTAAAAACGTCATTTAAGGAGTCCAAATGACTACAGTGGCTCTGTATTAAGTCTATCATGCGACGAAAAGACTTTTTGAGCGGAAAAACAACAAAAATAACGACTTTATCCCACTATTATTGTTCAATTTGAGCCTCTGACGGGAGTTCGCGGGAGTGCCACGACGTATGCGCGAGTCCCGCGAACTCTCGTCAGAGAGTATATAGTGGGATAAATAGTGGGATAAAGTCGTTATTTTTGTTGTTTTTTCGCTCAAAAAGTATTTTCGTCGCATGATAGACTTAATACAGAGCCACTGTAGTCATTTGGACTCCTTAAATGACGTTTTTACTTACTATTCTGGGCCATCAAGTTTCAGTCCCTCTGAAAGCCTATGGAGGAGTGAGACAGCTCTCAGATTTCATCAAAAATATACTAAATTATGTTCCGAAGATGAACAAAGGTCTTACATGGTTGGAACAACATGAGGGTGAGTAATTACTGACTTTATTTTCAATTTTGGGTGAACTAACCCTTTAAGGGTCAAGATCAAATTCTCTGCATCTCCTGCGCTGCATCAAGCCACTCCCATAATATCCGTCATCACTTAAATGAATGCACCGCTCAGATTAACTGTACAACATGTGTGCAAACCTCCAATAAAACGATAAAGTAATTATTCCATCACAAATAAATCGCTCAATCAAGTGGCTGTGTATATAGTATTATACACAACATTATAATATTATATACATTCTCATATACATATACAATTTAAAATTTGTTTATTATTATTATTATTTAAAATGATTATTATTGCCCCTTGTTCAGTAATGAACTCTTGTAATAAAGTAGCAGTGGCTGGGACAGATTTTAAGTATCACCTCAAGATGCAATCTAATCCTGTTTACATTAAATAAGCCTGCTCGCGAGCAGGTTTAAGCTAACGGACCTGTTGCTATGACAGCAAGTCCAGGATAAGCGTCGAAGAACCAAACAATCCAAGATCATGCCAAATCGTCAACAATCAAATCCGGCTAACTGAGTTAGCGAGGTACGAAAAACGGGCCCCAGGTATCAATTAATTATGGATATAAACAAACAAGTAAACAACAATTAATGGCAAATGCATTCAAATTTTATTTGAATAAAGTGCAACCAACAGTTTAGGTTGAATTAACAGGAAGTTAAAGGGTAACTTCAGTGATTTAGCATTAAGCTTTGTATTTAAACTGGGTAATTTATGTAGTAGAAATGTGAAATTATTTTTGAATTTGGTGCCTTCTAGCCTGAGAAGACAGAAAATGTATTTGTCTCATGTGGATGAAAGACAACAACTCACAGAATGCACTTGCTTCGCTGCCCTACGAGGCCATTCCCTACACCGTTGTTTTGATCTTCATAGTAATACAATCATTTCGTTCAGTTAGAGAATAAACACTACAATTAAAAACCATAGATGTATAAAGTACTAGAGACCCAGACTTGAGTAAAAGTACAAGTGCTCTATCAAAAAAGTGACTTGAGTAGAAGTTGAAGTGCTCTTTAAGCACCACACTTAAGTAGAAGTACTAAAGTATTCAACATTTTTTTTTTTTGTACTTTAGTATTGCAAGTAGTTTATTTTAAAATGTACTACTCAAGTACTGAAAATAAAAGTACAAGTATTATGTAGTTATTAAAGAAAGTAGTCAAAAGTTTGAACATTGTGATTGTCCTTTAGGTTAATCATTTAAAATAATAAAAACAATGTTGTTAGGTAATTTTTCTACACATTGTCATATAAATAACCTGAAAATATTGTAGTTCATTAAGGTTAAATCTTACTAACCACTCTTTCTTAAAAAAAAAATGGGGTAAGCACACTTATATTCTCATTTCAAGAGGTGTTCTAAGTAAATTATTTGTTTGTAACACTTTACAATATGGTTTGATTTGTTAACATTACATTAGTTAATGTATTAGACTAATAACTAACATGAACTAACCATGATCAATACATTTGTTACTGTATTTATTAATCTTTGTTAATCTTAGTTAATTCTATTCTACATTACTCACCAAACAAATAAGGTTTTGGCGGCCGCCAAAAACATTTCAATGCAGGAAAACTCCTGCATTAGTTGTCAGTGTCAATCTATACTACCATTAACCTATAAAACATTACTACACTATAAAAACGGCCGTGTGATTAAGCAGCTCCAAAGGAGACATGCTCTACGATTTATTTTTGGCAACAGTAGGCTATGTCATAAAATAAGAGAAAGTTGACATTAGTGACGATGGGTCAAAAACACCATTTAACGCGCTGCGTGACAGCCTTTACGATAGCCAGCTAGTTAACGTTATGTGAACACCGCAGCATGTCACTAGTTAGCAAAAGGGCTTACTTATAGCTCAAGCTGGTGTGATTTGTGATATTTATAACATGCCTTGATATGTTTCTTCAAATTTGACGGTGAATTTTTGAAGGCCATTATTATCTCACAACCTTTCGGGCGGCAGAGTAAGCACTTCATTCTATATGAATTATCTTTCACTCCGACATATAAGAACATGGACTCTAAGTAGGGCCAGAGGTGGTCTCCTTCCTCACTCTCACAGCCACGATCACTTGAAGGGGTGGAAGGTGGTGTTTTTGGTTTGTCCATCTTTTAAGCTGATCAAAAGGCAGAACGGGAGCACGCACAGTCTTCTTAATCGCTTGATTCAAACTTGCCATCAAACATCAAACTTGCCATCTACCGTTCTGGCAGTGGTATGCTAATGTGGGTTTGGAATGGAATGATTCGTAACATTTTTATAATTGTAATGAGTAACGATGCAGCACATAAAAAAAATATCGGAGAAAAAGTATTAAACTCATCGAAAATATGTACTGAAGTAAAAGTGTACTGAAGTAAAAGTGCCTTTTAGTACTTAAGTACAGTAGTGAAGTAGTTCTACTTCGTTACTATACATCTCTGTTAAAAACTGAACGGGTCTTTTCAATAAAGTGTGAGTGAGCCGAACGAAAGTCACGGCACAGACGCAGCAGTGTCAGATTTCATTCCTCACGAAAAGCTGAGCAGAACTGAGGTAACGTTAAGCGCCAGTCTGGCACGTTTTCAGATCGCATATGGAAGCTAAATTATCACAGGAATTCACTGAAAAGTTGAAACATTCACTTTACTCTGCACCACGCTCCGTTATTATGATTGTCCGTGCGGCCGTCTGTCTTACATTCTGTGCGTGAGATCTCTCCCCTGTTGGGCGGGTTGATAACATGCGGAACAGCTCCATCTAGTGGCTGCAGTCTTTGCCTCTGGCTAAAAAATCCTCAGATGACGCAAAATGACGATATTTGCGTCATCGGAGGAATTTTTCCAGAAATAAAATGCATTATTCTCTCGTCTCAGGGGGATATGAGGGGGGAAAGTATCATAATTTGAATATACTACCGGGTTTCTACTGATACAAAGCCTAATGATAAATCACTGAAGTGACCCTTTAACCTTTTCTGCTCTCATTTTCAATATTCAATACATTTTCAATAAAAGTCTGAATGACAAGATGATCACGGAAGATTTGGTTTCAAAGTGAAATGTAAAAGCGCCTATTTAAGGGAGTTTGTCATTGTACTGTTTTGTGTTTTTCATTAAGAATAATAGGCTAATGAACCCACCATTCAAGCACACGCACAGTAATGTGACTGTGGGAAAAATTTCTCACCGCCACATCCTCATGGGTAAAAAGCCTAATATATTTTTATATTTTTAATATATTTGTTATTCTATTTTCCACAATGTCAAACGGATGCAGCTTAACCCAAAATGCAAGCTCAGGCATAAGCTCATGCGGTTGTGCGCTCTAGACAGAGAATACTCAGTTTCAGGCTAAGAAGCAAATGTATTTAAATATAACAAGGTTGGGTTCCTCAACGTCAATCCTATTAAAAATGGCTAGGCTGTAAGATAATTGTAAAAAAAAAAAAAATAGTATTGTATTTCGGCCGGGTATTATAGTGTAAACATTAGTGTTGGGCGGTATGACCAAAAATTTATATCACAGTATTTTTCTCAATTATACCGGTTTCACGGTATATGATGGTATTTTTTTTTTCCTTACGCATGGCAGGGTGTTAACCACCTTTTCTACTGATTGAGAGAGGAAATGCTGCAGTAGGTTGACTATAATGCCCTATTTTACTGTCATGAGTGAATATTGTAGAAAAATTCCACACTGGAATTAATACAGGTTTGCCCCCCTACAAAATGATGCTGTAAAACCAACAACCAATAAAACACCTGCAAATTTGAAAGCACTTGTTAAGTGATGGTCATATTCCCTATATTCACTGTGAAGCTAAGCTTCTAAGCTTTAAAATGACACCTATTTTGTGTTGGATAAGTAAAATGATAACTTGGTAGCACCCTACTTTGGATTTAAGAGGCTATGGTTAACGATTTATTGATTAATGGTTAATTTAAACCACTATCGATTTTGGGAATTTATGTAAATTGACATTCCCCACTCCTAAAACTTTGTCTCTTTCTCTTCCGTCTCTCTAGTTGAGCAGTCCAGATGAGCTAGATGTGTGCTGAAGTGAAGGTGGTGGTTGTCCAGCTCTCCGTATCGGTGTCTCAGTGTAGTTTCTGTGACTGCGGAAGAGAGAACCGCCCAGTTTTATTTTCATATGATCAAGCCCTAAAAGCCTCTTTTCCATTTGTGTACTTTATTTTATTGTTCCAGGGGATTGGTGGGGAGTCCTTTTATACTTCTGTTAATTGTGATTGTTTAATGATTTTGAGAATTAAAAACGTTTTATACTACATGATTTGTCTGTGTGGTATTTGAAATTATTTAAAAATCAAGTGTCAGCTATAAATAATCTTTTTCTGTTGTGCTTTTAAAAACATTGGTCTGTTGGAGTGATCTAAAATGTCAACTGGCTCCTCAACCTCTTCATTTATATTGGGGTTGAACTACCTGGAATAAGGCGTGTAGTTAGCAATGGTTAAGAACTACACCTCCATAATTCTTAAGAATAACAGATCAAGAAAATGGCTATTATGGAAACCATGACTTTATATTGCACTACTTTGTCTGAATTGATTCTAATTTGTAGGACTGCTATTCATGTGTTTTTAATCCAAATGGATACGGAAACAATTAAACAGGAGATTTGTGATGCTTTTCAGTATGTCACGCAAAATCATTATTCATTTGAATTATAGATGACCTGCTGTGAATGTGAGAACACCTTGCGTCATGTCTAATTTGTCTGGGGGTTTTTTGGAAATAAAACTCGCTTGTCATTGGATCCTTGTCAATGAAACAGACCATGCCAAGGTATTTCCTTGCTGAAGAGGTTGCACTGGCATGCAGAGAACAACCTGGCACTGTGATAATAATGCATATGAATGCATGTGCATCTTTAAATTATTGATGACTAACATCAACCGTAAAATCTTTTCTTGGCAGCCCCCTAGGAGGCCCATCTTCAAGCAGATTTAAAAATGTGGTTTGAAGTGAAGGCCGTGGATGAAATGGCAGGCACTGTGGTTGCCTAGTGAAAGATATCCTGCTATACAGCAATGAAAACGTGCTCCAGCTACAGGGTAAAATACTTCTATGTGGCGTAAACCATGTCGCATAATTTGTTTAAACTTTCTGGATGACCCACAATATATTTGTTCATTGTGGCCCTTTTGCTTCCACATTAGTCATAATGTGAGATGCATCACATAGTAGATTAACGAGTTTATTGATAGTTGAATTGGCAATTTGGCAAACTAATTATTTTGCCTTTTTTGCATATCAATAGCCTGGTACTATCCTTGCCCTTCAGTGACTGAAGATGGTGGTCAAAACGTGCCTTTATATAAAAACAAAAAACATTACCGGTGCGCACAAAACACTAGATATTAGATATTTTAGAACGCTGCGTCAAGCTAAACAACGTTCTTTTTCCCAAAAAAACTTACATTGTAGTCATTCCGCTGCATATCTAACATCTAAATCCGTGTTTATCTTAAAAAAATGTCCCTAATTTGTGTTTACACCACAACTGGATCCCCTCCTTCTCCACGGCACACGTGCATCAACATCTGACGACTAGTGAAGCTACGTAGTTTCGTAGGTACCTGAGGTAAGTTAAACATTTGGTCGCATAGTTCACGGAGCGACAACTTTGAGTTAATTTACCGGATTTAGTTGCACGACCTGCTTTCCCGTATCTACCTGCGTTTAGGAAAAACTATAAAACAAATATTTTTTTTTTCTCTTTTACTGTGAGCAGAATTTCCAAGCCCTGCTGATAAAGTTTCTTTTCACCGCCGTATTAATATTAAAACGCCGTTTTCATAACGCCGCCAAGCGTTAAATAAGCGCCGTCAGGCGTTAAGTTAATCTCTCACGCCGCTACGCGTTAAAACAATGCCACTCAAGACGCTAAATTGACGCCACACACGCCACTCAAAATGCAGATTTATGGGCTCATCTACATGGGCATACCTCTACTAGGGTTGAAGTCAAGTCAGAGCATCAGTTAAGCACGAAGATGGCAATGGTTTGCAACGTTAACACACTGTATATGATATACTGTATATGTGAAGTGTAAATGCTCATACATAACAACATCAAACTACACGTTTTCCTGTTTTCTCATATTATACTGGATATGTGTGAAATTATAATTAAAGTAACAAGTGAATGCACATTTACTTGTATCTGTACATATAACAGAGCAACATCAAAATCTTTCCACATAGCCTACACCAATTTGGGAAACACTAGTTAGGCTACTTCAAGAATATTATTTTTAAAATTGGGATAGGAAAGAATTATACGCATGTCATCATCACCAATGTCATAATAGCTTCATTCTGCTTTTGTGATGCATACATTCATCATCATGCATGGGCGTCAGTTTGGTTTGAAATGTGCTGGGGACAGAGACGCATCAGAAGTGCATTTTCAGAAGTGCTGGGTACATGATGCATAATTTTTTTTCCTCTTTCGCGCAGGTCATGTTTTGTAAGACTATGTCCTGTAGCTTACTAATGTAAATAAATACAAATGTCAGCTGAGAGACATATTGCGGGTCTATCTTACTCATGCCGACGAAAGCGCCCCGCAAATTATTTAATATTTTTCATTTTTGCAATTTTTTTTACCACTTCGTTACCAGAGTCCCACTGGAGCACGTGGTTTTTTTTTTTATTCCTCCCTATTACACATTAGTTGCAGCCATTAAAATAGTTCAGTTTTGTTTTTAATGTCAAAGTAGTTATAATTCGTTTTGTTTCTTTATTAAGTTCATTTAGAAACATTTTTGAAGCATTTTTTTGTTTGTTAAACTAAAGTTTTTGCGTTTTAAAGTGACGAGCAAGCGGCCAGCCAGTGAGTTAACCCAACACTTTAGCCTCTCAAATCAACACTTGACTTGTCTTGCTTATAAAATCCATATAAACACTTAAAGCATCGTTTAAACGTTTAGCCTCTATCACACCATCACAGTAAAAAGGCATTTTTGACAAGATGAGGCAGGCAGATCGCAACGGCGCGCGCAAACGAAACGGGCTACACAATCTAAACAAATAATTAAAAAAACATGCTGGTTGTCTTACCTTAGGCTACACCTCTCCGCGAAATGAATATAAATCCGATCTTCAATTCCTGTGCTATATGCACATTTAACGGAGTTCATGTCAACGAAAGCAACAGATATGAGCATTTTATTCATCCGCATTATGAGAACGAGCGACCTAAACACTGGTAAGAGCCCTTAGTCTCATTAGTTTTAATGAAGATGATTGTGCTTTTGAGCATCTTAGTTTATTTTCAGTTTCACTTGTGGCAGTTTGCGTGTTGGCTTGCTTTACTCATTTGTGGCGATGCGTGTTGCATAGCGCCGTCCTATAGCCTAAAAAGGCCCGAAGCCCGGCCCGCGTCTGAGGTAGGCAATGACTGGAAAATTCTGCTCGGGCAGAAATGTAGGGCTCTACTTTGAGTAAGGCTGAAAGCGTCTTTCTTTTTAATACATTTCTTGAATGTCTTAATTACAGTAGGCCTATAGTTATGATATTTGTGGCTGCACCGGGGTCCGTCATTATGCTAATCATGAGCGGTCCATGGCACTGCTACCCATGGCTGTTAAGAACTGTAGGCTACATCAATACATTACAACAATTTCGTGCTATGGGCACTGCCACTGATACAGGCAGCGGAAGAGACTGTTTTACTGAGCTTGCTTCTGCTTTTCAAACGTTTTTACGACAAAAGATGTCGTTAAAACGACATAAGATATCGTTATTACGACACAATTGAGTGGAAAAAATTATATGTTTGTGGCAGCAATGCTTCACCGTAAAATTGGTTTAAAAAGTGGTGGATGCAAAAGGACTCATGACGAAATCTGGTGGGTACGCGTCCCCCCCGAAATCGACGCCTATGTCATCATGTAAAGTTACTATCTGCGCCAGACTGGATCGGAGTGCTGAAAGTGTGTGATCAGTGTGTGATCCAGAACATGTGAGCGGAGCGCCAGAATGCCATTTTGTGACATGCTGGTTTGAAAATATGTGAAAGTATTAAGAATAACTTTTTTCATTTAATTCATTTTAATTAATTTAATTTAAAGGTGCCCTAGAATGAAAAATTGAATGAACCTTGCCATAGTTAAATAACAGGAGTTCAGTGCATGTAAATCACATACAGTGAGTCTCAAACACCATTGCCTCCTCCTTCATATGTAAATCTCGTTTGTGAAAAACACCACGGAAAAATAGGCAAATCTCAACATAACACCAGCAGTGATGCAATTGATGGGATCATTAATATGTACGCCCCCCAACATTTGCATATGCAAGCACATGTTCACTGTCAGGCGAAACTGCGCAGCCGCATCATCTCTGCAGGTAAACAAGCGTCACGCGAGGATAGCGAAATGGCAGATCATGGAAACAAATGTTATGTTCCAGACTGTGCAGGGGATGTGAAGACGTTTCATACTCTTCCCACATATAAAAAACATGTCAACAGGCATGGTTGATGTTTATTTATAATCGGATACCGCAACAATTTAATTCAGAGTTGTTAGTTTGCTCAGCCCATTTCACCACGGACAGTTTTTCAAACCTGGGACAATATCAAGCAGGTCTGACACTGAAGAAAGGGGCAATTCCCACCATATTCCCACAAGCAGTAAGTGATTTTATCCACTTCTTGACTGTCTAAACAATTTCTGATTAAACTGAAAGTTTCTTAGAGAGACAACATTAACGATAATATCCCCGTTGTAGATCTGACGGAAGATGCTAGTACAGTAACAATAGTGTAATCCAGGTATTTTACATAACTAAATGGCTAAATAAATCGACTTTTAAATCAGTACTCTACTGTCAAACTCAAACGTTACTGTACAAACAACATATTTAAGCGCTACCCAGTTCAGTTTGTGATTCAAAGTGAAGAAGCTATCATTGTAAAATCACATTACAATAATTAAAATCTTTTTACAATGCTAAAGTTGTGACTGCTGATGTGTATATTTAATGCTATATGCTAGTTATCGTTTAGGCTGAAGTTCTGGTATGGACGTAATGATTTTGCAGGTTCCTAATTAAAATACCATAAAATACCATTCAGAAGCGTTCATTTCCAATCTCAAAACATGTTGTTGTTCCTCAAAATCTGCATTTTCGTCAGAAACAGGCTCAAACATATATGGTTGAATGCCTAATCTCTCCATCGGCATGACGGTCAGTATAGATAGACGTGCCTGCTATCATTGAGCCGCAGTGAAACAGCCAATCAGAGCAGAACTCTGCATTAATATTCATGACCCTTCCAAATAAGGCAAAAACAGACCATTTCATCCTGGGGAAGATTTCTAGAGTTGTAAATGGACCTGTAAAACCGTATCTGGACAATTATTGACCTTAAATAAGCCATATACCCTCTATATAGATACCAGAGAACAATTTAAAATGTTGTTTCAAATCATTCTAGGGCACCTTTAAGCCATTAGTCGACTAAGCACACATTTATATTCATTTAATTACTTCAATATATACTGGAGAGTATTCTAAACCATTGCCTCTGCTATTGTCTGCTTGATTCTTATTTATTAAATTCAGGTAAAAAAAAAAAAAAACATTGATTAAATTTAAAATGCAATTTATACAAAAAACAACAACAAAACAAAACAAAACTTGAAGGGGTCAAAACCATTTCTGACCCATATTGCACTTATGATGTGTCCTATCTCATGCTGTTCACTCAATCAACATGGCATTAAAAATAACAGTATAATATTTCAACTTAAATATGAAACTAATTCCTTTTTTTAAATGACTATATAGTGCAATACAGAGAAATTTCCGGAGCGGAATTTGAGAGAACGTCGTTTACCGGTGAACGGTTCATGAGCGGAGCGATTGCGCTGGCAGAGAGCGTGTGTGCGAGAGGGAAAATTTTATTAATGTAATATTTATTATTATTAGTTTTTATCTTAGATTCTCTAAACTGTTGACTGTTAAAATAAATAAATAAATAAAAAAACAAAATGAAGTCAATGCCACTTAATATTGGTTCTACTGGTTCCCAAGTCTTCAGTCATAATGGTTTCGAATGGGTGAGTAGCCTAAATGATGACAGAATTATTATTTTTTTGGATGGACTATACATTTTATCTATTATAATCTTTTAGTAGACTACTTGGAGAATAGTGATTCCCAAATTGGTGTATGTGGAAAGATTTTGATGTTGCTTTGTTATATGTACAGATTCAAGTAAATGAATCGCGATGCGCGAGTTGTGAGCACGCTGTTGGTGTTAGAGCTCCGTCGATTTGATTCATAATCCTTGATTTTCTCCTTAACACTCGCTTACAAACTAATATTTTCTACTATTTACAGCGTGTGAATATATCTCCGATACGATTCTCTATAAAAAACAATCGGATTGCTTTGATATCACTACTTATATCCGAACTTCCGCTACTAGCCGTAGCCCGCTAGCATTGCACGCGTGGTAACTTATTTACACCGGTAGCCGTAGCCCGCTAGCATTGCACGTGTGGTAAACTTACTTATTTACACCCGTCACTCTACCGACAATTCGTCATCGTAGCACATCTGCTACAATGACGAATAACTCGGATGTGTGTCTAATGTTACCTTTGAGTGCAGGCGAGGACACGTTCGAGCTGCATTCGGTGCTGTTGGAGTTGGAATCGGTGGAGAAGAAGATTAGCGACCTTATAGACAGACAAGCCGTGCTGAGAGAGCGACGATCAGCGCTTGAAACATCACGCGCCGATGTGCACACAAGTCAGTGGTTAATAACCTGTTGACTCCGAGCTCGTCTACTCCGTGTGTTTCTTTGCACAGGACGCGATCATCCCTGGTTTCGTTCACTCTGGCACCGACACAGCACCGGGGACCGTGGGTTTTTCCACAGCGGAAGACGCGAGCCAGGACCAGAGCTAGGACCTCTCCGCCCCTCCCGGTCTTCGAGATCTCCACCCGGAACCGCTTCTCTCCTCTTCGCGAGACGGAACGCGACGCTGTGGTGATCGGTACTTCCATCGTCCGGCATGTCCACGCTACCTCAGGTAAAGGCAAGGTAATCACTCACTGCTTTCCTGGTGCTCGTGTTCTCGATGTCGCTGCGCAGGTTCCCGAGATCCTGAACGGTGACGAGCGCATCGGAGCTGTCGTGTTGCACGCGGGAACGAACGACACCAGGCTGCGGCAGACGGAGGTTCTGAAGAAGGACTACAAGAGCCTGCTAGAGACGGTGCGCAGAACATCGCCTGAAGCAACGATCATCGTGTCTGGACCCCTTCCCACGTACCGTCTAGGACATGAAAAGTTCAGTAGATTATTTGCTCTAAATGAATGGTTAATGTCATGGTGTAATGAACAGAAGCTGCTCTTTGTAAATAATTGGAATCTTTTCTGGGAGCGACCTAGGCTCTTCCGTCCTGATGGCCTTCACCCCAGCAGAATTGGAGCGGCTCTTCTGTCGGACAACATCTCCAGGGCGTTACACACCACCATATGACTAGTAAGTCAAAGTCCAGATCACAGTCTTTCCTGCTCTAACTTAATTGACATAAGTACCAATGTAGAACATTATATAGAAACTGTGTGTCTTCCTCATTTAGTGAGGTCAAACATTAAATCTACTGTAAGATCTAGGAAAAATCTAATTGTGATTAAACCAGAAAATCTCAATTTTAGTGAACAAAAACAATTCTGTCCTAACTTAATTAACATAAGTACCAATGTAGAACATTATATAGAAACTGTGTCTATTCCTCGTTTAGTGAGGTCAAACATTAAATCTACTGTAGGATCTAGGAAAAATCTAATTGTGATTAAACCAGAAAAGCTAAATATTAGTGAACAAAAACAATTTCTAAAACTAGGTCTTCTAAACATTAGATCGCTCACACCTAAGGCGGTTATTGTAAATGAAATGGTCACAGATAATAGTTTCGATGTACTTTGCCTTACTGAAACCTGGCTTAAGCCAAATGATTATTTCGGTCTAAATGAGTCTACTCCGCCAGGATACTGTTATAAGCATGAGCCCCGTCTGATTGGTGGTGGCGGCGGTGTTGCAACAATCTATAGAGATATTCTTAATGTTACTCAGAAAACAGGTCACAGGTTTAATTCGTTTGAAGTACTAGTGCTAAATGTTACGCTCTTAGATGCAAGAAAGAAATCCGTATTATTTCTAGCCTTGTCTGCTGTGTATAGACCTCCAGGGCCCTATGCTGATTTCTTAAAAGAGTTTGCAGACTTTCTCTCAGATCTGTTGGTCAACGTCGATAAAGCATTAATTGTTGGAGATTTTAACATACACGTAGATAACACAAATGATGCATTAGGGGCTGCGTTTACAGATCTATTAAACTCCTTTGGGATCAAGCAAAACGTCACTGGTCCCACTCATCGTCTTAATCACACACTAGATTTAATTATATCACATGGAACAAACCCAACCGATATAGATATTATACCGCAAAGTGATGATGTCACTGACCATTACATGGTAACTTGCATACTGCGTACAGCTGAAATCTGTCATGTTGCGCCACGTTATCGACCAGGCAGAACAATCATTCCAACCACTAAAGATAAATTCTCAAATAGCTTACCTGATCTGTCTCAGCTGCTCAGTGAACCCAAACAAACAGATGAACTAGAAGAAATGACTAGCAGTATGAGCACCATTTTATCTAGCACATTAGAAATTGTTGCACCAATTAGATTAAAAAAAGTTAGAGAGAAAACTAAAGCACCGTGGTACAACAGTGCTACACATGTTATCAAGAGAGAAACTCGTAACTTAGAGCGTAAATGGAAACAAACTAATTTAGAGGTCTTTAGAATCGCGTGGAGAGATAGTATGTCACGTTATAAAAAGGCCCTAAAAGCAGCCAGGGCTGAGCATCTCCGCAAACTAATAGAAAATAATCAAAATAACCCAAGGTTTTTATTAAACACCGTGGCTAGACTAACAAATAAACAAGCATCGCCTGAGCAAAATATTCCGTTACAGTTTAGTAGTAATGATTTTATGAATTTCTTCACTGAGAAAATAGAAAACATCAAAAATAAAATTGTAAATGTACAATCTTTAATGATGTCTTATGATTCAACCGCTACTATCGCCCCTCAAGAACTACTACACCGCTTTACAACTATAGGACAGGAAGAGCTAAATAAACTTATCATTGCATCTAAACCAACAACATGTTTATTAGATCCAATACCCACTAAACTACTGAAAGAGTTGTTACCTGTAGTGGAAGAGCCTCTTCTCAATATTATTAACTCGTCTTTATCTTTAGGTCATGTTCCAAGAATATTCAAGCTGGCAGTCATAAAACCTCTCATTAAGAAGCCACAATTAGATCATAATAACCTAGCAAATTACAGACCAATTTCAAATCTTCCATTTATGTCTAAAATACTAGAAAAAGTTGTGTCCTCTCAATTGTGCTCTTTCTTGCAAGAAAATGATATCTATGAAAAATTTCAATCAGGATTCAGGCCGCATCATAGCACAGAAACTGCGCTCGTTAAAATCACAAATGATTTACTTCTAGCTTCTGACCAAGGCTGTATCTCAATACTAGTTCTACTCGATCTTAGTGCTGCGTTCGATACTATAGATCATAAAATACTCATAGATCGACTTCAAAATTATACTGGTGTTCAGGGACAGGCATTAAACTGGTTTAGATCGTACTTATCAGACCGCTACCATTTTGTCTGTCTAAATGGGGAAAAATCGAGGATGATGTCAGTAGACTATGGGGTGCCGCAAGGATCCGTATTAGACCCTCTGCTATTCTCAATATATATGCTGCCACTTGGTAATATTATAAGAAAACATGGAATTAATTTCCACTGTTATGCTGATGACACTCAATTATATATTTCATCCCGACCGGACGAAAACGCTAAATTATCTAAACTGACAGCGTGTGTTGAAGATATTAAATACTGGATGACGTGTAATTTTCTGCTATTAAATTCAGATAAAACGGAGGTATTACTTATTGGTCCAAAAAACTGCCCACAAAACCTCTCACAATACAATTTTACCTTGGAAGGATGTCCTGTCACTTTATCCACTACAGTAAAAGACCTGGATGTTATATTAGACCGCAACCTGACATTCGAAAATCATATTTCATATGTTACAAGAACGGCATTTTTTCACCTTAGAAACATTGCTAAGCTACGTAACATGCTATCTATTCCTGATGCAGAAAAGTTAGTTCATGCATTCATGACCTCGAGATTAGATTACTGTAATGCTTTATTAGCTGGTTGTCCTGCATCCTCAATAAACAAACTACAGTTAGTCCAAAACGCAGCAGCTAGAGTTCTTACTAGGTCAAGAAAATATGATCATATAACACCAATTTTATCATCTCTACACTGGTTACCTATTAAGTTCCGTATCAATTACAAAGTATTGCTACTGACCTACAAAGCCCTAAATGGTTTAGCTCCAGTGTATCTAAAGGGTCTTCTATCGCCCTACAATCCATCACGCTCTTTAAGGTCACTAAACTCTAGGCTTCTGGTCATTCCTAGGATATCTAAGTCCACTAAAGGAGGGAGGGCTTTTTCACATTTGGCTCCTAAACTCTGGAATAGTCTTCCTGATATTGTCAGAGGTTCAGACTCGCTGTCCCAGTTTAAAACTAGATTAAAGACGCATCTCTTTAGCCAAGCATTCACATTATAATTACCCTTTATACTACAGTTAAATCGGAACAACAGCATTAATATAATATTCTGAACAGCAGCTACGCTAATTATTTCCCATCTGCTTTTCTGTTGTTATCTCGGGACACTAGTCCCGAGGTAAATAGTTTGTCAGCTCCAGTTTGTATCCAGCCTCTCATGAAGACTTCAGATGCCCCAAAACCTGTGATGAGACGACTCCGCGCCTGTGAAGAGACGACTCAACGCCAGCGTTGTTATGGCCTAAATTAATACACGACTGATTAACTTTTTCGAACACTATTCTTTAACATTGTCTTTCTAACATTTTTACTGTTCATCTATGAAATGCACTTTCTGTAAAGCTGCTTTGAAACAATGTGTATTATGAAAAGCTCTATACAAATAAATTTGAATTGAATTAAATGTGCATTCACTTGTTACTTTAATTATAATTTCACACACTATCCAGTATAATATGAGAAAACAGGAAAACATGTAGTTTGGTGTTGCTATCTATGAGCATTTACACTTCACATATACAGTATATATCATATACAGTGTGTTAACGTTGCAAACCATTGCCATCTTCGTGCTCTTGCAAACTGGATGCTCTGACTTGCCGTAGAGTCCTCAAACCTAGTAGAGGTATGCCCATGTAGATGAGCCCATAAATCTGCATTTTAAGTGGCGTGTGGCGTCAACTTAGCGTCTTTCGGCGAGTGGCGTTATTTTAACGCGTGGCGGCATGAGACGCTAACTTAACGCCTGACGCCGCTTATTTAACGCTTAGCGGCGTTATGAAAACGGCGTTTTAATATTAATACGGTGGTGAAAAGCATGCTAATTCTGACCCATTTGGCTTTCGATAGCCAAGGCTCACTTACCCCTTTTCCACCAAAGCAGTGCTAGAGCTAGTTCGGAGCCAGAGCCTAGTTTCAAATCGGTTCTTTGTGTTTCCACACCCAAAGCCCCAGCTCTGAGCCAGGAAAAGTGGTTATTAAGTAGCACCAAAACATTGCTGGGCTAGAACAGGGCTAGAAGTAAGAACCGATTACGTCAGGCGCTGGGGGTGGGGTCAACAAGACCAACACAAACTTGAGATCCACCATTGTTGAAATAGCAGCTAATGGAGCTAACAGCTGCTGCTCGTTTGTAATCTCCGTCTATACAAATTACGGCGAACTGCACGAATGCGTTGGATTCGCTGTGTTTTGATGCCGATGTAGGATCGTAAAGCCATGTGAATCAATAGTAACGCAACGTTTGCATTGTTGATGGAAGGCTTGTTGGCAGCGGTGCTGTGCAGACCGATCGCCGTATGATAACGAGTCCAGCGATAGCACACGACTCCTTATGCTTTTGATTCACTTATGTGTTTTTTTCAATATTATACGTGGATCGGTCTGCGCAGCGCCGATGCATCTCAAACAAGCCTTTGTGTTTCCCGCTAGCATTGCTGAGAAAGAGGAGACATATGTCACAGGTCGGAGCGGACCGCGTGAGTCCCGCTCCTCCCTTCTTTTTCACCTCGGGGAGGTTCCCAGTGATACCCCAGACGACCAGACACACGAGGACACTGGAGTAAAGTTTAAAATTACACGTCTTTATTAATTTACTTAAAATTGGGGGAAAGGGGAAGTGAGGGGGGCTAAAATCCAAGAGGACTGGAGAGTGAGGACAACGCCTCAGAGCTCGCCGGCTCTTTCCGCAGGAGAACCTCAGATAAGTCGTTTCGTCCTTTTTCTCAATGTCTGGCTTCAATGTCCTGCTATGTGCTCACTTGACTCTTTCTTTCTGTTTCCCAGGGTGGACCTTTCGGGGGATCTACGCCACGGCTTGCTCCTTCTCCTGAACACAGGGGTAGAATGGGTAAGTACAGGGGAACGGGGGCGACAGGGGTACCTCTCTCTTTCGGGCGTACTCTGACGGCTTCCTTTCAGAATGTATCAAGGGGCCGGTGTTATAGGAGTCGGTACCTCCGGGGCATCCGCTGGATCTGGGTCAATACTGGGACTTTTGTTTGGCATACAGGTAAGTATAACTTCACTCAAAGGATATAACTCAGACTCCGTAGACACGGTTCATCCGTTTCTCTCTCCTTGTTCCAGGCTCTGTGATAGCGGTGGCTCAGGGGGCTTGACCACGACGGTGGTGCTGGATCGGGCGCTTCTCTAGATGACTTCACACAGGTAAGTGCAGTTAAGTATGGCTTTGCTCAATGGATATCACTCACAGACTCCGTAGACACGGTTCATCCGTTTCTCTCTCCTTGTTCTAGGCTCTGTGATAGCGGTGGCTTAAGGGGCTTGACCACGGCGGTGGGGCTGGGTCGGGCGCTTCTCTAGATGGCTTCACACAGGTAAATGCAGGTAAGTATGACTTTGCTCCGGGAGTATGTAGCGTTCTCCTCTCCTCGGGCCCTGCACACGCACACACAATTTCCTCTGACACAAGCACGTATCAATGGCTATTCAAGAGAGTGCTTACGTGGCTCCGGTCGTGCTACCCCCGTAGAGACAGAGAGTAGGGTGAGGTTCACAGCGTGAATGGTTGGGGCTAGTTACTCCGCCAGCTTCGGGATCGTACCTTCCCCAGAGAGTGGGTCAGCCTGGATAATGGTCTCGGGGACGACACGCACACACACAGCACAACACAGCAGAATCCAAGTGTACACTCTCAAAGTCAAAATGCTGACTCACCCACGGCACTCTACACACCAACCAAGTGTACTTAAGGTCCAGAGACCACTTTTCCCGCGTCGTTTATCCCGGGGGGAAGGGAAGATCACTGAAGCGCTGGTATAGCGAAGAACCAACGAAAAGGACGTTGCTGCTACACCACCCCGGCGGCTTTCACTGCCCGCCGGCTCTGGCTCTCCCACGCTCACTCTCCGCGGTGGGGCCACTCGTTTTCCTAGTTTCAACGTCACAAGGCTCACAGATGATAAACCTCCGATGAAGTTGTTACTGTATACGTTTCTCAGGGTACTCACACATTGATCAACCCGTGTGCTCGTCTTGTTCTCTCTTCCAGTGTCTGGCTCGCGTCCTGGCCGCTGTGCTCTCTCTCCCGAAGGGATTTGCTCACCAGCACTTCCGGCAACTGTCCTGCATGTAACTTCTCAGAATCGAACACGCACTTGACACTTGAATCACAATGCAAAACTCGGTCTGTATTATACTCAGCCTCGTCTCTTTTCTTCTCTTTATAGCTCTCCGTAGTGATGGGACATCTGAAGCGAGGCTCCGGAGCTTGTGTCGAGCAAAAAGGGGCGTTCCAGATGAAGCCCCGATTCGAGGCTTGTATCGTTTCCGTGAAAATCACGTGACGATGACAAACGAGGCCTCGGTTTCTGTTGAATACGTCATTGCTTCATTCGGAGTATCGCTTCCGGATAAAAGTGGTTCGAAATCTCGCGCCTCTTGTGGGGTTTGCAGTAGGCGTTTGCATTGGTGTTGAGGTGTTGGTTGTACGTAGTAGCGAGTAGTAGCGTGTTTGTAGTAGCATAGTTATCATTATATATCATAGCTTGTATTATATATTATATTACATTATACTTAGTTTAGTAGATTATTAGAGTAAATTATACATAGTTCAGTAGATAATTAGAGTAAATTAGCCTATATCTAGTTGTAATACCTATAATACGTAATTTTATATATATATATATATATATATATATATATAATATTATTATTATTATTATTATATATCCAAATTTATACAAGCTGGCACTGACGTTCTTATGTTGTCCAGCATCATCGGTGCATCAGGGTGTTTAAAAAGGCTGGAGAGGTGGTTTCCAAAAAGAGAAACCGTCTCAGTCCAAATACTGTTAAAAAATGGTTGTTTCTAAATAAAAACCAGTAAACACTTTTCCCATCCCTGTTGCAGTTTGCTGTTCCACAATTCCAGTCCCATAAGCACTGCACTATTGCACTCCCAGTTCCATAAGCACTGCACTATTGCACTCCCAGTTCCATAAGCACTACACTATTGCACTCCCAATCAGCACTGCACTCACAATAATTTCTTTACAATCATTTGGGGCATTCACTGTCAGCACTAACCCAAATAACTACTGAATAGTTGAACACAAAGTTGTGTGTTTGTGTGAGTTGTGTGTGCATAGGTTAATACAAGCAGAGTAAAATACTTTATTTAATACACAGGCAATAGAAAAAGGGGGTGCCCACACTATGACAATTTGGTTGCTCAGGATGAATAGATTTGTGTGCAATACATTGCTTTGCACAGCAGGTGTCACTAGGGAGCACACTGTTTCATGAGGCTTCGGGTAAATGAACCTTTTGGTGAACCAATGGGCTGGAAAGCCTCAGTGGTTCAGAAAGCCTCATTTGGCCATCACTAGCTCTCCGTATCTTTGATCGCTCAGTCCACAATATCCACCTCGTGTTATCCTTTGTTTGCCCAGATCCTCTCGCCGCAACGGCTGGAAGCGGCTACCACCACGCTCAGCTTGAGCCCGACCCGGAACTAACAGCTGCGGCTGTGTGTGACCGCTGCAATGACTGACCCCGACTGACTTCTGGAGGCCCTCTTTGTACTCCTCCTACCTCCCCTTCACCCAATCCGGAGATCGCGCTGTTTATTTGAGCACCTGCCGCCGATTCTCTATGATTTTGGCGCGGGGACGGGAACCCGGAAGTAGTGGTGTTTGATCCGGGCGGAACAAATCTCGGCCACTATGGTTCCGCCCCAGGAAAAAGTCACACCGTGACACATATACAGTGACGTAAGACCTGGCTCTGTTGTGGCTCTCTAGCCTCAGTTGAACCAACTATGAACTGGGACTAGCTCTGGCTCCGATCTAGCTCTAGCACTGCCTTGGTGGAAAAGGGGTAACTGATGCACGTGGGCAGAGCCGGCCCAAGGCGTAAGCGAACTAAGCGGCTGCTTAGGGCCCCCTTGGCCACCAGAGGGCCCCCAAGAGCACAATAAATTACTCTCCGGCAAAGTTATTTTATGATGATTATTATCGCGAAATGGCCTTAAACCATTATTGCAAGAAATTGCAAAAAGTTTTCTAATATATGCACGGATTGATTCTGACAGCGCTGCACGAGCTCGCAGCGCCATCGGCTGGACACTATTCACTTGTTAGTCAGGGTTCAAAGTCCAAAGTGCAAACATCTATGATTATCCGTGTTGAACAATGTTTTTAGTTTTTTTTTTTAAAGCTTTCTATTTCAGAGAAATGCTGTTCTTTTGAACCTTTTATTCATCAAAGAATCCTGGGGAAAAGTGAGCATATTCAGCATAAGAGACTAAAAGTACATATCCCAGTGTGAACTGTATTACTGTAAGACTTACTGTAAGACTTTGAATATTAACACCTGATCACTCCTGTTGGTTTGCTACTGTTACAATTAAAAACCGTAAAAGGGTAAAAACATGACAGGCAGACATGATGTAAGCAACACAGCTACAACTAATAAAATGTATACTGGGTGTGCGAATTATCAAAAATTAACAATAGTCAATCGTATTGGTGGCACAGAGGGGGCCACAAATAAAATTCTGCTTAGGGCCCCATAAGGGCTTGGGCCGACCCTGCGCGTGGGGAGCGAAGGCTGGCCCGTGTGGTCCGATCAAACGAGCTACTGTAAATTGCTCAAGAAGTTAATGCTGGTTCTGATAGAAGGTAGACAGTGCATCACAGTTTGTTGCGTATGCTGCAGAACACCTTCCTAACACAATATTCCCAATGTCATAATGTTATGCCTGATCGGTGTAAATATTGTCGTATGTTACTTACTACAGTCAGAAAGACACAGAAATTACATTACCTAAACTAATTTATGTAAAATCCATAATGTATGTAAAATGTCAATGTGTAACCAAAAGGTGTGATCAGTGAAGATACTGTATGATGCCACTGGATGATAGCCTAATAAGATGTAAGAATTGAAGCAAGTAACTGATAGGCGCTCTTTATTTGTAATTTAAGTTTGCACATTTTTTTCATGATGTTTGTATAATCTTGTTCGTAATCATATTTAAAATAAAAAAGCTTGGACAGATTATGAAGAATAAATGAATAGTATTAATGAAAGTATTAGTAAATGACAGTATTAGTAAAAAAAACATCTCTCACATTAGTTTTAAATGAGTAAATTGTTAAAATGCTTATATTTTTCATAATCTTTATATAATTATTAAGCTCAATTCAGAAAATGATTGTAGACACTATCTTGAATTATAATACTTGAAAATCACAAAGAGAAAAAAAGAGACATGTGAATTATTTGTATAATTGTCTGTTAGTATACATTAACATGAAATAAAAATAGATAATTAAACTATTTATATTACAGTAGCTTGATGTTTATTAAACTGGAAAATGTTAATATGAACAATTAAAACAATGTTTATTTAACATTTACTAGACTTCATTATCAGTAAACACACAACTGAATTGAAAAGAATACATATAACTTTAAACCATTTTACATGAACACATTACTGTTGAATTGTCATTAAATTATATTATTACTCTACACACATTATATTTTAAATTACTTTTAAATTACAGAATTTTAATGATTTGTACATTTAAAAAAAAAAGTGGTTATGTGGTTATTACAACATTACAATAAAGTACAAGATCATAGAAAGATATTACAGTTCCATCAAAAAGGTTTTGATGAGGATGAAAAGAAGGAAAGTGAACACTTCAGTGAGTCTGCTCCTTGGCACTGCACTGCCAGATGATATAGTTGTAGCAAACGGACTGCTTGCCCTGGTTGTTGCACCTGTTGTGGTGCTCGGAGTAATGGTTGATGTGGTGAAATTCCGTTGATCTGTGTTAAGAAGGTTTTGAGCAAATAGTTAAAAAGACAGTTCATGTTTGTATAATGATGATTCTCATTGAATTAAATTTTTAAACAAAAGATAGTTATTCATAAGTGCATTTAGAGAGAAAATATTACACTGTCTTATGATTATCCTAAGACAACTTTCTGTTAGATTAAAGATAAAACAAAAACGGATTGAGAGACTCACCAACTTGAATACTGGAAGGGATGACGTTCAAGAATATGATAGATTCATTAATCCCTTCTTTTAGGGTATCCACTATATCTGTTATGTTGGGAACCACACTCTGGTTTTTAAAAATTAGCTGAGATGTTACCCCCACTGAGCCAGGCCTAATGACAAAAAAAATTGTTTTCTTTAATTCGTGTTTAAAAAAAAGGAGAATGAATGTGACAACAGAAGTCAAATTAATTGCTGTTTTTATTAAGGCAACTGTTTTTATTTTTAAAGGGGTCATGATTTGAGAAATCAACTTTCCCTTGAGCTTTTGATGTATAAAAGGTCATGATAATATAAGAATATCCTCTAGGTTTCAGAGCTGAAAACTTCCTTGTTAGTCAAAGAAAAGCTTTTATTGACACCAGACCCAGCAAATGCTCAATCTCAGAATGTGCCAGGCTATGACATCAGAGTGTAGTGAAGCACCGCCTCAACAGAGGAAGAACAACGCCCAATTATGTAGCCCCGCCCACCGACTCGTGAGCTAAAACCATAGACTGTAAAAAAAATATGGACGTGTCTGTGACGTCACCCATAGGATTCTGATGAGCCGTTCTGAAGCGCAAAGTATGGACGAGATGGCCGTTGCCATCTTGGTAGCGCGTCACTCCCGGATAACAGAAAATGGGCAAAAAGGCGGGATGTGGGCAGAGCTGAAGTGACATCAGATAAATGGCTATCCACCTGTCACTCGAAGTGGCCACGCCCTTAATTATGCAGAACTTTAATGCTTTATATAATGTAAACGAATGAGTTAAAAAAAAAAATTCACCCCCCTCACAGTTGTCATGAAGGGCAAAATTAGCCGTATAGACCAAAACCACAATTTGTAGCAGGCTGTAAACATGTTTCAATCTGCTGTAAAGTTGGGAATTTTAACATGGGGCTCAATGAGATTCTGCTCCCTTCTGGAGCCTGTCCCTAGCGGCCAGTCGATGAATTGCAGTTTAAGGCACTTCCGTATTGGCTTCAAGAGAAACTGCGGGAGGTTGCCGCTTGACTAAAACGCATCGAACATTTAAGAAATGAACATACCGCATAAGCTTCGTTTGGATTCCAGTATTATGAATGCATGGATGAACTTTATTTCTAATGAATATCCAGCTCGTGTGGGGAAAACACGGGTTCGTTTGTAAACAAGAGACTGGATTTGCAGACAGCATGAGATTACATGAATGAATGAAGTGACATTTTTTACTAATGTGAGTAAAAAACGCTTTTTATATGTGATAGTATTGCATTGTTACAGTCAGATCGTATTGATTAATGTGTATGTGTCTAACTGAACATACCTTAGCATGCTATCACAGGCTTAAGAATCCTTTATTTGTGGTGTTGTTGGTTCATTGCGATTCGGGATCAGGCTCTGACATGTATGGACCCAGGCTCGCAAAGCCCAACGTCTCAGGGCTATGTTTTTTTCAGACGGGCTACCAAAACGTATGCCCGGCCTGCTAACGGCTATCTAAAATAGTGAAATAACTCTCTTGAACGGTTCGCGCTTATATTCATCGATCGTGTGGGCCAAGTAATAAAAAAATAACATTCCAATCAATCGCTGGTGGTTGATAAAGATATTTTGCGAGCCCTGTGGGAGATTCATTCTGGTTGAGGTTTCCCCACATGCTTTCACTAACAGGGGAGCTGAAACTCATTAAATATGCAAATCTTATCCAATCCTAGCCGTGGGCATTTACTTCCAAGTCTTCAGTGCGGCACACCCATAAAAACCGAGCATTTCTTGAGAGAGCCTCAAAACCATGGCAGAAAATAGCCTATTACTTATTCATTATGTTTTTGAATGTAAAAAACATACAAACGTGTGTAAAAAAATGTATATATATATAAAAAGCCAGTTCATGACCCCTTTAAAAAATTAATCAGTAACTAATATTTTGTATGATGTTCATACCCTACATCCTATACACAATTTGTGGTAGTAGCTACACTGCAACAGAAAGACGTCAAAAATGCATTCATGCTGGAGTATGTAATTTCTGCGATACTAGTCGCACATCCCCCAACTCAAACATCACAGCTCTTATGGGTGCTCGTGAGGGCAAGTAAAAAGTAGGCTACTTTCAATAAAAGGTATAAAGTTTTAGCTGTGCTGCTATGTGTCAAAATGAATGAACAATTGAGTAGACTTACACTCTGTAGAGCAAACGCGAGTGTCTTGCTGATAAATAAAGCCATCAGCAAGGTATCTGCACCAGGGGCAATTTTGACATGTTGCGCCACAACTCTTTTTAGGCAGTCTACACCGGACACATCCAAAATTATAAACTAGTACTTTTGTCTATCTGAACAGGTGTATGATGATGCTGTATGGTATTGAAGCGTGCATTGGAGCGTGTTGCATCGCAATGCCCTGTTCGCTTTGATGTGTTCATGAAGGGTTTAATCTTTGAAGGTCTAAATGCAGCGAATTTTGGCGAATTCTGTAACCAATGCAGAATTTCTTTAATCATATAATGCGTCAGCCAAGTCCCTTTAAAAGTGCTGTATGTAAGTGACTGCTAGTGGTTGAAATGGGTACTGCAGTCCAAATTCAAAATATTGTTTGCCCCGCCCCCTCCTCCTCAACTGGACGCTCACACAGGTTGCCAGTTTGAGGACACGCAACAGGAACGAGCACAATTGACAATGGAAGGCGATGGGTTGATTTATTGTTTATTGATTTCATGTTTTAATCTGCTTCCATTCATAGAGATTTTAGACGGATGCTGAGGTTTTTTAACTCCATGTAGAATCTGTGATCTCTGACCAAGTTCGTTTGCTGGCTTCCATGGCGGCGATACACTGTGATTTCTTGCAACTGGAAACCTGTGGTGTCGAAATACTATTGGCTAAACTGGCAACTTTCGTTATCGCAAAAACCAAAACCAAAACAAAACAAAAGCATTCCGACACGGAACACATATTTCAAAGTAAATTAACTGGCTGTAGCATTGTTTCTCAGAGAAACGAGTTTGTGAAATTCGCATGTTTCCTAAATATATGCAACCATATTATGGTATTTTTATGCTTTAGTACGGTCAGAAACTTACATACAGCACCTTTAAGACATTTCTTTAACAACTTTAAGTCATTTCACTTGACGTCCATCTTTGAAACGCCTCTCAGGCATGCAAATGCTGCTCCTATCTCTTTGAATGAGGAAACATCAAATTCTCAAGAAACTGTTCATCAAGCTTATAATTAAATTTCATATTTGAAAACAACAACTGTCATAAATTTCATTTCTAAATGCTCAAATCATGACAAAAAAAATAAATAATTCAGCCTGGTCTAAGCTAATGAGCATGAGCAATCCTAAACACACGTCTCAGAATACTGCCTGTTTCTATGGCAACCGGAGCAGCAGCTGCAGTGATGCCAATCAACTTTACTAATCAACATGGGCTCTTTCATTTAGAAGGCGGGGCTTATTCGCCATATTGGTTGCACTTTCTCCCATTCATAAGTAATCAGAGTGCATCATCTTTCTATATATAAATACTGTCTTTGTTTAACATCCTTTGGCTCTGCCTGCTACAGTAGCCATGCCCCAAACTCTCACTATAGGTTGAGCTGGAAATAGATTGACAGATTTGAGCAGACCCTTTCAATGTTTTGATGGTGCCTGGGAGGCTCAATGTTTTCATATTTGGGGGAGATAAACCCATGAATGGCATTTTAATAGTAGTCAAAAGAATTAAGATAATTTCACCTTGAATGTAATATGTAAAAATAAATAAAATAAAATACATAACTAAATAAATAAATAAAATAGCTATAGGAAGATACAACGAATTCATGGCATTGAAATTGTAGAAAACTTCGAGAGTTAATATAACTTACCAAAAAATGATGATGATTGATCTCAGAAATATATATGGGTATTTTAATGTGTATCCCCGATTAAGCTGGAAAAGAAAATGCAGATAATTTGTCTTGCTATAATGATTAAAGGATACAAAATGTTTATACAATTTATTTGCATTTGGATTTTAATATAAAATATTTGCTTCAAATTGTAAAAGTTAGTGATTTACCTCAGTTGTTACATTTCTTTCCAGTGCTTTATAAGCAGAGGATGCTTTATTATTGTAATCTGGAACAAAAGTCCTCACTATTCGAATTTTTAGAATAAGGAATCCTTCTCTCTCTGTGGCAGGATCTAGAGATGCTAGGGTGGTATTTGTTGTTGTTTCTCTTGACTTTGTGGTCAAATGATTTACAGAAATATCTGTGTGTTGCTGAGTTCTTGTTGACATTTTAGTTGTTGAAGAGTTGTTTGTATTTGTTGATTGCATTGTCGTAGCTGCAGTTGGTTTATTGGCAAGTCTAGTGGCAGTAAGTGGTTGAGTTAAATGGACTGTATTAGGACTCATGGATGCTGATAGTTCAGTAGGTTTTGTTGTAATGGTATCTGAGACGTTTAAAGGCATATTGCTAAGAGTTACTGTTGGCTTTTCAGTTGTTTTATCTGCATAGGGGCTTGTGCTTTTTGAATGCTTTGTTATTTCAGTTTCAGTACTTCCAGTGGTTGCAACTTGTTCAGATGTACTTATCTCAATTGTTGTAGATTTTGATGGCACAAAGGTTGTTGTTAGAACTGTAGATGAGGTTGTTGGCAAAGGCTTAGTTCCTTGTTGAGTTGTTATCAATGGTATTTCAGATGTTGTCATTGTAATAGGGATTGTATTTGTAGATGATGATGCCACAACAGTTGTGTTTTGATTTGTTGATGTGGTATTTTTTGACAAAAGTGTACTGCTTTGTTCAGTTGCTGTAACTGGCATTTTAGATGTTGTTGTAACATCCTGGCTTTTTCTTGTAGACGTTGACAAAACAGATGTTATTTGATCTGTAGATGAGTTTGTTGGCAAAAGTGTGGTTCCTTGTTGAGTTGTTGTCTTTGGTATTTCAGATGTTGTCATTGTAAAAGGGATTGTATTTATAGATGTTGATGCTAAAACAGTTGTGTTTTGATTCGTTGATGTGGAATTTGTTGACAAAAGTGTACTGCTTTGTTCAGTTGCTGTAACTGGCATTTCAGATGTTGTTGTAGCATCATGCCATGTGCTTGTGGAAGTTGACAAAACAGATGTACTTTGAACTGTAGATGAGTTTGTTGGCAAAAGTGTGGTTCCTTGTTGATTTGTTGTCTTTGGTATTTTAGATGTTGTCATTGTAATAGGGATTGTATTTGTAGATGTTGATGCCACAACAGTTGTGTTTTGATTTGTTGATGTGGTATTTGTTGACAAAAGTGTACTGCTTTGTTCAGTTGCTGTAACTGGCATTTTAGATGTTGTTGCAGCATCCTGGCTTTTTCTTGTAGACGTTGACAAAACAGATGTTATTTGATCTGTAGATGAGTTTGTTGGCAAAAGTGTGGTTCCTTGTTGAGTTGATGTCATTGTAATAGGGATTGTATTTGTAGATGTTGATGCTAAAACAGTTGTGTTTTGATTCGTTGATGTGGAATTTGTTGACAAAAGTGTACTGCTTTGTTCAGTTGCTGTAACTGGCATTTCAGATGTTGTTGTAACATCCTGGCTTTTTCTTGTAGATGTTGACAAAACAGATGTTATTTGATCTGTAGATGAGTTTGTTGGCAAAAGTGTAGTTCCTTGTTGAGTTGTTGTCTTTGGTATTTTAGATGTTGTCATTGTAATAGGGATTGTATTTATAGATGTTGATGCCACAACAGTTGTGTTTTGAGTCGTTGATGTGGTATTTGTTGACAAAAGTGTACTGCTTTGTTCAGTTGCTGTAACTGGCATTTCAGATGTTGTTGTAGCATCATGCCTTGTGCTTGTGGAAGTTGACAAAACAGATGTACTTTGAACTGTAGATGAGTTTGTTGGCAAAAGTGTAGTTCCTTGTTGAGTTGTTGTCTTTGGTATTTTAGATGTTGTCATTGTAATAGGGATTGTATTTATAGATGTTGATGCCACAACAGTTGTGTTTTCATTCGTTGATGTGGTATTTGTTGGCAAAAGTGTACTGCTTTCTTCAGTTGCTGTAACTGGCATTTTAGATGTTGTTGTAACATCCTGGCTTTTTCTTGTAGACGTTGCCAAAACAGATGTTATTTGATCTGTAGATGAGTTTGTTGGCAAAAGTGTGGTTCCTTGTTGAGTTGATGTCATTGTAATAGGGATTGTATTTGTAGATGTTGATGCTAAAACAGTTGTGTTTTGATTCGTTGATGTGGCTGTTGTTGTTGACAAAAGTGTACTGCTTTGTTCAGTTGCTGTAACTGGCATTTCAGATGTTGTTGTAGCAGCATCCTGGCTTGTTCTTGTAGACGTTGACAAAACAGATGTTATTTGATCTGTAGATGAGTTTGTTGGCAAAAGTGTGGTTCCTTGTTGAGTTGATGTCATTGTAATAGGGATTGTATTTGTAGATGTTGATGCTAAAACAGTTGTGTTTTGATTCGTTGATGTGGAATTTGTTGACAAAAGTGTACTGCTTTGTTCAGTTGCTGTAACTGGCATTTCAGATGTTGTTGTAACATCCTGGCTTTTTCTTGTAGACGTTGACAAAACAGATGTTATTTGATCTGTAGATGAGTTTGTTGGCAAAAGTGTGGTTCCTTGTTGAGTTGTTGTCTTAGGTATTTCAGATGTTGTCATTGTAATAGGGATTGTATTTATAGATGTTGATGCCACAACAGTTGTGTTTTGATTTGTTGATGTGGAATTTGTTGACAAAAGTGTACTGCTTTGTTCAGTTGCTGTAACTGGCATTTCAGATGTTGTTGTAACATCCTGGCTTTTTCTTGTAGACGTTGACAAAACAGATGTTATTTGATCTGTAGATGAGTTTGTTGGCAAAAGTGTAGGTCCTTGTTGAGTTGATGTCAATGTAATAGGGATTGTATTTGTAGATGTTGATGCCACAACAGTTGTGTTTTGAGTCGTTGATGTGGTATTTGTTGACAAAAGTGTACTGCTTTGTTCAGTTGCTGTAACTGGCATTTCAGATGTTGTTGTAACATCCTGGCTTTTTCTTGTAGACGTTGACAAAACAGATGTACTTTGAACTGTAGATGAGTTTGTTGGCAAAAGTGTGGTTCCTTGTTGAGTTGTTGTCTTTGGTATTTCAGATGTTGTCATTGTAATAGGGATTGTATTTGTAGATGATGATGCCACAACAGTTGTGTTTTGATTCGTTGATGTGGCTGTTGTTGTTGACAAAAGTGTACTGCTTTGTTCAGTTGCTGTAACTGGCATTTCAGATGTTGTTGTAACATCCTGGCTTTTTCTTGTAGACGTTGACAAAACAGATGTTATTTGATCTGTAGATGAGTTTGTTGGCAAAAGTGTGGTTCCTTGTTGAGTTGATGTCATTGTAATAGGGATTGTATTTGTAGATGTTGATGCTAAAACAGTTGTGTTTTGATTCGTTGATGTGGTATTTGTTGGCAAAAGTGTACTGCTTTCCTCAGTTGCTGTAACTGGCATTTTAGATGTTGTTGTAACATCCTGGCTTTTTCTTGTAGACGTTGACATAACAGATGTACTTTGAACTGTAGATGAGTTTGTTGGCAAAAGTGTGGTTCCTTGTTGAGTTGTTGTCTTTGGTATTTCAGATGTTGTCATTGTAATAGGGATTGTATTTGTAGATGATGATGCCACAACAGTTGTGTTTTGATTCGTTGATGTGGCTGTTGTTGTTGACAAAAGTGTACTGCTTTGTTCAGTTGCTGTAACTGGCATTTCAGATGTTGTTGTAACATCCTGGCTTTTTCTTGTAGACGTTGACAAAACAGATGTTATTTGATCTGTAGATGAGTTTGTTGGCAAAAGTGTGGTTCCTTGTTGATTTGTTGTCTTTGGTATTTCAGATGTTGTCATTGTAAAAGGGATTGTATTTATAGATGTTGATGCTAAAACAGTTGTGTTTTGATTCGTTGATGTGGTATTTGTTGACAAAAGTGTACTGCTTTGTTCAGTTGCTGTAACTGGCATTTTAGATGTTGTTGCAGCATCCTGGCTTGTTCTTGTAGACGTTGACAAAACAGATGTTATTTGATCTGTAGATGAGTTTGTTGGCAAAAGTGTGGTTCCTTGTTGAGTTGATGTCATTGTAATAGGGATTGTATTTGTAGATGATGATGCCACAACAGTTGTGTTTTGATTCGTTGATGTGGCTGTTGTTGTTGACAAAAGTGTACTGCTTTGTTCAGTTGCTGTAACTGGCATTTCAGATGTTGTTGTAACATCCTGGCTTTTTCTTGTAGACGTTGACAAAACAGATGTTATTTGATCTGTAGATGAGTTTGTTGGCAAAAGTGTGGTTCCTTGTTGAGTTGATGTCAATGTAATAGGGATTGTATTTGTAGATGTTGATGCCACAACAGTTGTGTTTTGAGTCGTTGATGTGGTATTTGTTGACAAAAGTGTACTGCTTTGTTCAGTTGCTGTAACTGGCATTTCAGATGTTGTTGTAACATCCTGGCTTTTTCTTGTAGACGTTGACAAAACAGATGTTATTTGATCTGTAGATGAGTTTGTTGGCAAAAGTGTGGTTCCTTGTTGAGTTGATGTCATTGTAATAGGGATTGTATTTGTAGATGTTGATGCTAAAACAGTTGTGTTTTGATTCGTTGATGTGGTATTTGTTGGCAAAAGTGTACTGCTTTCCTCAGTTGCTGTAACTGGCATTTTAGATGTTGTTGTAACATCCTGGCTTTTTCTTGTAGACGTTGACAAAACAGATGTACTTTGAACTGTAGATGAGTTTGTTGGCAAAAGTGTGGTTCCTTGTTGAGTTGTTGTCTTTGGTATTTCAGATGTTGTCATTGTAATAGGGATTGTATTTGTAGATGATGATGCCACAACAGTTGTGTTTTGATTCGTTGATGTGGCTGTTGTTGTTGACAAAAGTGTACTGCTTTGTTCAGTTGCTGTAACTGGCATTTCAGATGTTGTTGTAACATCCTGGCTTTTTCTTGTAGACGTTGACAAAACAGATGTACTTTGAACTGTAGATGAGTTTGTTGGCAAAAGTGTGGTTCCTTGTTGAGTTGTTGTCTTTGGTATATCAGATGTTGTCATTGTAATAGGGATTGTATTTGTAGATGATGATGCCACAACAGTTGTGTTTTGATTCGTTGATGTGGCTGTTGTTGTTGACAAAAGTGTACTGCTTTCTTCAGTTGCTGTAACTGGCATTTCAGATGTTGTTGTAACATCCTGGCTTTTTCTTGTAGACGTTGACAAAACAGATGTTATTTGATCTGTAGATGAGTTTGTTGGCAAAAGTGTGGTTCCTTGTTGAGTTGATGTCAATGTAATAGGGATTGTATTTGTAGATGTTGATGCCACAACAGTTGTGTTTTGAGTCGTTGATGTGGTATTTGTTGACAAAAGTGTACTGCTTTGTTCAGTTGCTGTAACTGGCATTTCAGATGTTGTTGTAACATCCTGGCTTTTTCTTGTAGACGTTGACAAAACAGATGTTATTTGATCTGTAGATGAGTTTGTTGGCAAAAGTGTGGTTCCTTGTTGAGTTGATGTCATTGTAATAGGGATTGTATTTGTAGATGTTGATGCTAAAACAGTTGTGTTTTGATTCGTTGATGTGGTATTTGTTGGCAAAAGTGTACTGCTTTCCTCAGTTGCTGTAACTGGCATTTTAGATGTTGTTGTAACATCCTGGCTTTTTCTTGTAGACGTTGACAAAACAGATGTACTTTGAACTGTAGATGAGTTTGTTGGCAAAAGTGTGGTTCCTTGTTGAGTTGTTGTCTTTGGTATTTCAGATGTTGTCATTGTAATAGGGATTGTATTTGTAGATGATGATGCCACAACAGTTGTGTTTTGATTCGTTGATGTGGCTGTTGTTGTTGACAAAAGTGTACTGCTTTGTTCAGTTGCTGTAACTGGCATTTCAGATGTTGTTGTAACATCCTGGCTTTTTCTTGTAGACGTTGACAAAACAGATGTTATTTGATCTGTAGATGAGTTTGTTGGCAAAAGTGTGGTTCCTTGTTGAGTTGTTGTCTTTGGTATTTCAGATGTTGTCATTGTAAAAGGGATTGTATTTATAGATGTTGATGCTAAAACAGTTGTGTTTTGATTCGTTGATGTGGTATTTGTTGACAAAAGTGTACTGCTTTGTTCAGTTGCTGTAACTGGCATTTTAGATGTTGTTGCAGCATCCTGGCTTGTTCTTGTAGACGTTGACAAAACAGATGTTATTTGATCTGTAGATGAGTTTGTTGGCAAAAGTGTGGTTCCTTGTTGAGTTGATGTCATTGTAATAGGGATTGTATTTGTAGATGTTGATGCTAAAACAGTTGTGTGTTGATTCGTTGATGTGGTATTTGTTGACAAAAGTGTACTGCTTTGTTCAGTTGCTGTAACTGGCATTTCAGATGTTGTTGTAACATCCTGGCTTTTTCTTGTAGACGTTGACAAAACAGATGTTATTTGATCTGTAGATGAGTTTGTTGGCAAAAGTGTGGTTCCTTGTTGAGTTGATGTCATTGTAATAGGGATTGTATTTGTAGATGTTGATGCTAAAACAGTTGTGTTTTGATTCGTTGATGTGGAATTTGTTGACAAAAGTGTACTGCTTTGTTCAGTTGCTGTAACTGGCATTTCAGATGTTGTTGTAACATCCTGGCTTTTTCTTGTAGATGTTGACAAAACAGATGTTATTTGATCTGTAGATGAGTTTGTTGGCAAAAGTGTGGTTCCTTGTTGAGTTGATGTCATTGTAATAGGGATTGTATTTGTAGATGTTGATGCTAAAACAGTTGTGTTTTGATTCGTTGATGTGGAATTTGTTGACAAAAGTGTACTGCTTTGTTCAGTTGCTGTAACTGGCATTTCAGATGTTGTTGTAGCATCATGCCTTGTGCTTGTGGAAGTTGACAAAACAGATGTTATTTGATCTGTAGATGAGTTTGTTGGCAAAAGTGTGGTTCCTTGTTGAGTTGATGTCATTGTAATAGGGATTGTATTTATAGATGTTGATGCCACAACAGTTGTGTTTTGATTTGTTGATGTGGTATTTGTTGACAAAAGTGTACTGCTTTGTTCAGTTGCTGTAACTGGCATTTCAGATGTTGTTGTAACATCCTGGCTTTTTCTTGTAGACGTTGACAAAACAGATGTTATTTGATCTGTAGATGAGTTTGTTGGCAAAAGTGTGGTTCCTTGTTGAGTTGTTGTCTTTGGTATTTCAGATGTTGTCATTGTAATAGGGATTGTATTTGTAGATGTTGATGCCAAAACAGTTGTGTGTTGATTCGTTGATGTGGTATTTGTTGACAAAAGTGTACTGCTTTCTTCAGTTGCTGTAACTGGCATTTCAGATGTTGTTGTAACATCCTGGCTTTTTCTTGTAGACGTTGACAAAACAGATGTTATTTGATCTGTAGATGAGTTTGTTGGCAAAAGTGTGGTTCCTTGTTGAGTTGATGTCATTGTAATAGGGATTGTATTTGTAGATGTTGATGCTAAAACAGTTGTGTTTTGATTCGTTGATGTGGAATTTGTTGACAAAAGTGTACTGCTTTGTTCAGTTGCTGTAACTGGCATTTCAGATGTTGTTGTAACATCCTGGCTTTTTCTTGTAGACGTTGACAAAACAGATGTTATTTGATCTGTAGATGAGTTTGTTGGCAAAAGTGTGGTTCCTTGTTGATTTGTTGTTATTGGTATTTCAGATGTTGTCATTGTAATAGGGATTGTATTTGTAGATGTTGATGCCAAAACAGTTGTGTGTTGATTCGTTGATGTGGTATTTGTTGACAAAAGTGTACTGCTTTCTTCAGTTGCTGTAACTGGCATTTCAGATGTTGTTGTAACATCCTGGCTTTTTCTTGTAGACGTTGACAAAACAGATGTTATTTGATCTGTAGATGAGTTTGTTGGCAAAAGTGTGGTTCCTTGTTGAGTTGATGTCATTGTAATAGGGATTGTATTTGTAGATGTTGATGCTAAAACAGTTGTGTTTTGATTCGTTGATGTGGAATTTGTTGACAAAAGTGTACTGCTTTGTTCAGTTGCTGTAACTGGCATTTCAGATGTTGTTGTAACATCCTGGCTTTTTCTTGTAGACGTTGACAAAACAGATGTTATTTGATCTGTAGATGAGTTTGTTGGCAAAAGTGTGGTTCCTTGTTGAGTTGATGTCATTGTAATAGGGATTGTATTTGTAAATGTTGATGCCACAACAGTTGTGTTTTGATTTGTTGATGTGGTATTTGTTGACAAAAGTGTACTGCTTTGTTCAGTTGCTGTAACTGGCATTTTAGATGTTGTTGTAACATCCTGGCTTTTTCTTGTAGACGTTGCCAAAACAGATGTTATTTGATCTGTAGATGAGTTTGTTGGCAAAAGTGTGGTTCCTTGTTGAGTTGTTGTCTTTGGTATTTCAGATGTTGTCATTGTAATAGGGATTGTATTTATAGATGTTGATGCCACAACAGTTGTGTTTTGATTCGTTGATGTGGTATTTGTTGACAAAAGTGTACTGCTTTGTTCAGTTGCTGTAACTGGCATTTCAGATGTTGTTGTAACATCCTGGCTTTTTCTTGTAGACGTTGATAAAACAGATGTTATTTGATCTGTAGATGAGTTTGTTGGCAAAAGTGTGGTTCCTTGTTGAGTTGATGTCATTGTAATAGGGATTGTATTTGTAGATGTTGATGCCAAAACAGTTGTGTGTTGATTCGTTGATGTGGTATTTGTTGACAAAAGTGTACTGCTTTCTTCAGTTGCTGTAACTGGCATTTTAGATGTTGTTGTAACATCCTGGCTTTTTCTTGTAGACGTTGCCAAAACAGATGTTATTTGATCTGTAGATGAGTTTGTTGGCAAAAGTGTGGTTCCTTGTTGAGTTGTTGTCTTTGGTATTTCAGATGTTGTCATTGTAATAGGGATTGTATTTATAGATGTTGATGCCACAACAGTTGTGTTTTGATTCGTTGATGTGGTATTTGTTGACAAAAGTGTACTGCTTTCTTCAGTTGCTGTAACTGGCATTTCAGATGTTGTTGTAACATCCTGGCTTTTTCTTGTAGACGTTGATAAAACAGATGTTATTTGATCTGTAGATGAGTTTGTTGGCAAAAGTGTGGTTCCTTGTTGAGTTGTTGTCTTTGGTATTTCAGATGTTGTCATTGTAATAGGGATTGTATTTGTAGATGTTGATGCCAAAACAGTTGTGTGTTGATTCGTTGATGTGGTATTTGTTGACAAAAGTGTACTGCTTTCTTCAGTTGCTGTAACTGGCATTTCAGATGTTGTTGTAACATCCTGGCTTTTTCTTGTAGACGTTGACAAAACAGATGTTATTTGATCTGTAGATGAGTTTGTTGGCAAAAGTGTGGTTCCTTGTTGAGTTGATGTCATTGTAATAGGGATTGTATTTGTAGATGTTGATGCTAAAACAGTTGTGTTTTGATTCGTTGATGTGGAATTTGTTGACAAAAGTGTACTGCTTTGTTCAGTTGCTGTAACTGGCATTTCAGATGTTGTTGTAACATCCTGGCTTTTTCTTGTAGACGTTGACAAAACAGATGTTATTTGATCTGTAGATGAGTTTGTTGGCAAAAGTGTGGTTCCTTGTTGATTTGTTGTTATTGGTATTTCAGATGTTGTCATTGTAATAGGGATTGTATTTGTAGATGTTGATGCCAAAACAGTTGTGTGTTGATTCGTTGATGTGGTATTTGTTGACAAAAGTGTACTGCTTTCTTCAGTTGCTGTAACTGGCATTTCAGATGTTGTTGTAACATCCTGGCTTTTTCTTGTAGACGTTGACAAAACAGATGTTATTTGATCTGTAGATGAGTTTGTTGGCAAAAGTGTGGTTCCTTGTTGAGTTGATGTCATTGTAATAGGGATTGTATTTGTAGATGTTGATGCTAAAACAGTTGTGTTTTGATTCGTTGATGTGGAATTTGTTGACAAAAGTGTACTGCTTTGTTCAGTTGCTGTAACTGGCATTTCAGATGTTGTTGTAACATCCTGGCTTTTTCTTGTAGACGTTGACAAAACAGATGTTATTTGATCTGTAGATGAGTTTGTTGGCAAAAGTGTGGTTCCTTGTTGAGTTGATGTCATTGTAATAGGGATTGTATTTGTAAATGTTGATGCCACAACAGTTGTGTTTTGATTTGTTGATGTGGTATTTGTTGACAAAAGTGTACTGCTTTGTTCAGTTGCTGTAACTGGCATTTTAGATGTTGTTGTAACATCCTGGCTTTTTCTTGTAGACGTTGCCAAAACAGATGTTATTTGATCTGTAGATGAGTTTGTTGGCAAAAGTGTGGTTCCTTGTTGAGTTGTTGTCTTTGGTATTTCAGATGTTGTCATTGTAATAGGGATTGTATTTATAGATGTTGATGCCACAACAGTTGTGTTTTGATTCGTTGATGTGGTATTTGTTGACAAAAGTGTACTGCTTTGTTCAGTTGCTGTAACTGGCATTTCAGATGTTGTTGTAACATCCTGGCTTTTTCTTGTAGACGTTGATAAAACAGATGTTATTTGATCTGTAGATGAGTTTGTTGGCAAAAGTGTGGTTCCTTGTTGAGTTGATGTCATTGTAATAGGGATTGTATTTGTAGATGTTGATGCCAAAACAGTTGTGTGTTGATTCGTTGATGTGGTATTTGTTGACAAAAGTGTACTGCTTTCTTCAGTTGCTGTAACTGGCATTTTAGATGTTGTTGTAACATCCTGGCTTTTTCTTGTAGACGTTGCCAAAACAGATGTTATTTGATCTGTAGATGAGTTTGTTGGCAAAAGTGTGGTTCCTTGTTGAGTTGTTGTCTTTGGTATTTCAGATGTTGTCATTGTAATAGGGATTGTATTTATAGATGTTGATGCCACAACAGTTGTGTTTTGATTCGTTGATGTGGTATTTGTTGACAAAAGTGTACTGCTTTCTTCAGTTGCTGTAACTGGCATTTCAGATGTTGTTGTAACATCCTGGCTTTTTCTTGTAGACGTTGACAAAACAGATGTTATTTGATCTGTAGATGAGTTTGTTGGCAAAAGTGTGGTTCCTTGTTGAGTTGATGTCAATGTAATAGGGATTGTATTTGTAGATGTTGATGCCACAACAGTTGTGTTTTGAGTCGTTGATGTGGTATTTGTTGACAAAAGTGTACTGCTTTGTTCAGTTGCTGTAACTGGCATTTCAGATGTTGTTGTAACATCCTGGCTTTTTCTTGTAGACGTTGACAAAACAGATGTTATTTGATCTGTAGATGAGTTTGTTGGCAAAAGTGTGGTTCCTTGTTGAGTTGATGTCATTGTAATAGGGATTGTATTTGTAGATGTTGATGCTAAAACAGTTGTGTTTTGATTCGTTGATGTGGTATTTGTTGGCAAAAGTGTACTGCTTTCCTCAGTTGCTGTAACTGGCATTTTAGATGTTGTTGTAACATCCTGGCTTTTTCTTGTAGACGTTGACAAAACAGATGTACTTTGAACTGTAGATGAGTTTGTTGGCAAAAGTGTGGTTCCTTGTTGAGTTGTTGTCTTTGGTATTTCAGATGTTGTCATTGTAATAGGGATTGTATTTGTAGATGATGATGCCACAACAGTTGTGTTTTGATTCGTTGATGTGGCTGTTGTTGTTGACAAAAGTGTACTGCTTTGTTCAGTTGCTGTAACTGGCATTTCAGATGTTGTTGTAACATCCTGGCTTTTTCTTGTAGACGTTGACAAAACAGATGTTATTTGATCTGTAGATGAGTTTGTTGGCAAAAGTGTGGTTCCTTGTTGAGTTGTTGTCTTTGGTATTTCAGATGTTGTCATTGTAAAAGGGATTGTATTTATAGATGTTGATGCTAAAACAGTTGTGTTTTGATTCGTTGATGTGGTATTTGTTGACAAAAGTGTACTGCTTTGTTCAGTTGCTGTAACTGGCATTTTAGATGTTGTTGCAGCATCCTGGCTTGTTCTTGTAGACGTTGACAAAACAGATGTTATTTGATCTGTAGATGAGTTTGTTGGCAAAAGTGTGGTTCCTTGTTGAGTTGATGTCATTGTAATAGGGATTGTATTTGTAGATGTTGATGCTAAAACAGTTGTGTGTTGATTCGTTGATGTGGTATTTGTTGACAAAAGTGTACTGCTTTGTTCAGTTGCTGTAACTGGCATTTCAGATGTTGTTGTAACATCCTGGCTTTTTCTTGTAGACGTTGACAAAACAGATGTTATTTGATCTGTAGATGAGTTTGTTGGCAAAAGTGTGGTTCCTTGTTGAGTTGATGTCATTGTAATAGGGATTGTATTTGTAGATGTTGATGCTAAAACAGTTGTGTTTTGATTCGTTGATGTGGAATTTGTTGACAAAAGTGTACTGCTTTGTTCAGTTGCTGTAACTGGCATTTCAGATGTTGTTGTAACATCCTGGCTTTTTCTTGTAGATGTTGACAAAACAGATGTTATTTGATCTGTAGATGAGTTTGTTGGCAAAAGTGTGGTTCCTTGTTGAGTTGATGTCATTGTAATAGGGATTGTATTTGTAGATGTTGATGCTAAAACAGTTGTGTTTTGATTCGTTGATGTGGTATTTGTTGGCAAAAGTGTACTGCTTTCCTCAGTTGCTGTAACTGGCATTTTAGATGTTGTTGTAACATCCTGGCTTTTTCTTGTAGACGTTGACAAAACAGATGTACTTTGAACTGTAGATGAGTTTGTTGGCAAAAGTGTGGTTCCTTGTTGAGTTGTTGTCTTTGGTATTTCAGATGTTGTCATTGTAATAGGGATTGTATTTGTAGATGATGATGCCACAACAGTTGTGTTTTGATTCGTTGATGTGGCTGTTGTTGTTGACAAAAGTGTACTGCTTTGTTCAGTTGCTGTAACTGGCATTTCAGATGTTGTTGTAACATCCTGGCTTTTTCTTGTAGACGTTGACAAAACAGATGTTATTTGATCTGTAGATGAGTTTGTTGGCAAAAGTGTGGTTCCTTGTTGAGTTGTTGTCTTTGGTATTTCAGATGTTGTCATTGTAAAAGGGATTGTATTTATAGATGTTGATGCTAAAACAGTTGTGTTTTGATTCGTTGATGTGGTATTTGTTGACAAAAGTGTACTGCTTTGTTCAGTTGCTGTAACTGGCATTTTAGATGTTGTTGCAGCATCCTGGCTTGTTCTTGTAGACGTTGACAAAACAGATGTTATTTGATCTGTAGATGAGTTTGTTGGCAAAAGTGTGGTTCCTTGTTGAGTTGATGTCATTGTAATAGGGATTGTATTTGTAGATGTTGATGCTAAAACAGTTGTGTGTTGATTCGTTGATGTGGTATTTGTTGACAAAAGTGTACTGCTTTGTTCAGTTGCTGTAACTGGCATTTCAGATGTTGTTGTAACATCCTGGCTTTTTCTTGTAGACGTTGACAAAACAGATGTTATTTGATCTGTAGATGAGTTTGTTGGCAAAAGTGTGGTTCCTTGTTGAGTTGATGTCATTGTAATAGGGATTGTATTTGTAGATGTTGATGCTAAAACAGTTGTGTTTTGATTCGTTGATGTGGAATTTGTTGACAAAAGTGTACTGCTTTGTTCAGTTGCTGTAACTGGCATTTCAGATGTTGTTGTAGCATCATGCCTTGTGCTTGTGGAAGTTGACAAAACAGATGTTATTTGATCTGTAGATGAGTTTGTTGGCAAAAGTGTGGTTCCTTGTTGAGTTGATGTCATTGTAATAGGGATTGTATTTATAGATGTTGATGCCACAACAGTTGTGTTTTGATTTGTTGATGTGGTATTTGTTGACAAAAGTGTACTGCTTTGTTCAGTTGCTGTAACTGGCATTTCAGATGTTGTTGTAACATCCTGGCTTTTTCTTGTAGACGTTGACAAAACAGATGTTATTTGATCTGTAGATGAGTTTGTTGGCAAAAGTGTGGTTCCTTGTTGAGTTGATGTCATTGTAATAGGGATTGTATTTGTAGATGTTGATGCTAAAACAGTTGTGTTTTGATTCGTTGATGTGGAATTTGTTGACAAAAGTGTACTGCTTTGTTCAGTTGCTGTAACTGGCATTTCAGATGTTGTTGTAACATCCTGGCTTTTTCTTGTAGACGTTGACAAAACAGATGTTATTTGATCTGTAGATGAGTTTGTTGGCAAAAGTGTGGTTCCTTGTTGATTTGTTGTTATTGGTATTTCAGATGTTGTCATTGTAATAGGGATTGTATTTGTAGATGTTGATGCCAAAACAGTTGTGTGTTGATTCGTTGATGTGGTATTTGTTGACAAAAGTGTACTGCTTTCTTCAGTTGCTGTAACTGGCATTTCAGATGTTGTTGTAACATCCTGGCTTTTTCTTGTAGACGTTGACAAAACAGATGTTATTTGATCTGTAGATGAGTTTGTTGGCAAAAGTGTGGTTCCTTGTTGAGTTGATGTCATTGTAATAGGGATTGTATTTGTAGATGTTGATGCTAAAACAGTTGTGTTTTGATTCGTTGATGTGGAATTTGTTGACAAAAGTGTACTGCTTTGTTCAGTTGCTGTAACTGGCATTTCAGATGTTGTTGTAACATCCTGGCTTTTTCTTGTAGACGTTGACAAAACAGATGTTATTTGATCTGTAGATGAGTTTGTTGGCAAAAGTGTGGTTCCTTGTTGAGTTGATGTCATTGTAATAGGGATTGTATTTGTAAATGTTGATGCCACAACAGTTGTGTTTTGATTTGTTGATGTGGTATTTGTTGACAAAAGTGTACTGCTTTGTTCAGTTGCTGTAACTGGCATTTTAGATGTTGTTGTAACATCCTGGCTTTTTCTTGTAGACGTTGCCAAAACAGATGTTATTTGATCTGTAGATGAGTTTGTTGGCAAAAGTGTGGTTCCTTGTTGAGTTGTTGTCTTTGGTATTTCAGATGTTGTCATTGTAATAGGGATTGTATTTATAGATGTTGATGCCACAACAGTTGTGTTTTGATTCGTTGATGTGGTATTTGTTGACAAAAGTGTACTGCTTTGTTCAGTTGCTGTAACTGGCATTTCAGATGTTGTTGTAACATCCTGGCTTTTTCTTGTAGACGTTGATAAAACAGATGTTATTTGATCTGTAGATGAGTTTGTTGGCAAAAGTGTGGTTCCTTGTTGAGTTGATGTCATTGTAATAGGGATTGTATTTGTAGATGTTGATGCCAAAACAGTTGTGTGTTGATTCGTTGATGTGGTATTTGTTGACAAAAGTGTACTGCTTTCTTCAGTTGCTGTAACTGGCATTTTAGATGTTGTTGTAACATCCTGGCTTTTTCTTGTAGACGTTGCCAAAACAGATGTTATTTGATCTGTAGATGAGTTTGTTGGCAAAAGTGTGGTTCCTTGTTGAGTTGTTGTCTTTGGTATTTCAGATGTTGTCATTGTAATAGGGATTGTATTTATAGATGTTGATGCCACAACAGTTGTGTTTTGATTCGTTGATGTGGTATTTGTTGACAAAAGTGTACTGCTTTGTTCAGTTGCTGTAACTGGCATTTCAGATGTTGTTGTAACATCCTGGCTTTTTCTTGTAGATGTTGACAAAACAGATGTTATTTGATCTGTAGATGAGTTTGTTGGCAAAAGTGTGGTTCCTTGTTGAGTTGATGTCATTGTAATAGGGATTGTATTTGTAGATGTTGATGCCAAAACAGTTGTGTGTTGATTCGTTGATGTGGTATTTGTTGACAAAAGTGTACTGCTTTCTTCAGTTGCTGTAACTGGCATTTTAGATGTTGTTGTAACATCCTGGCTTTTTCTTGTAGACGTTGCCAAAACAGATGTTATTTGATCTGTAGATGAGTTTGTTGGCAAAAGTGTGGTTCCTTGTTGAGTTGATGTCATTGTAATAGGGATTGTATTTGTAGATGTTGATGCTAAAACAGTTGTGTTTTGATTCGTTGATGTGGAATTTGTTGACAAAAGTGTACTGCTTTGTTCAGTTGCTGTAACTGGCATTTCAGATGTTGTTGTAGCATCCTGGCTTTTTCTTGTAGACGTTGACAAAACAGATGTTATTTGATCTGTAGATGAGTTTGTTGGCAAAAGTGTGGTTCCTTGTTGAGTTGATGTCATTGTAATAGGGATTGTATTTATAGATGTTGATGCCACAACAGTTGTGTTTTGATTTGTTGATGTGGTATTTGTTGACAAAAGTGTACTGCTTTGTTCAGTTGCTGTAACTGGCATTTCAGATGTTGTTGTAACATCCTGGCTTTTTCTTGTAGACGTTGACAAAACAGATGTTATTTGATCTGTAGATGAGTTTGTTGGCAAAAGTGTGGTTCCTTGTTGAGTTGTTGTCTTTGGTATTTCAGATGTTGTCATTGTAATAGTGATTGTATTTATAGATGTTGATGCCACAACAGTTGTGTTTTGATTCGTTGATGTGGTATTTGTTGACAAAAGTGTACTGCTTTGTTCAGTTGCTGTAACTGGCATTTCAGATGTTGTTGTAACATCCTGGCTTTTTCTTGTAGACGTTGACAAAACAGATGTTATTTGATCTGTAGATGAGTTTGTTGGCAAAAGTGTGGTTCCTTGTTGAGTTGATGTCATTGTAATAGGGATTGTATTTGTAAATGTTGATGCCACAACAGTTGTGTTTTGATTTGTTGATGTGGTATTTGTTGACAAAAGTGTACTGCTTTGTTCAGTTGCTGTAACTGGCATTTTAGATGTTGTTGTAACATCCTGGCTTTTTCTTGTAGACGTTGCCAAAACAGATGTTATTTGATCTGTAGATGAGTTTGTTGGCAAAAGTGTGGTTCCTTGTTGAGTTGTTGTCTTTGGTATTTCAGATGTTGTCATTGTAATAGGGATTGTATTTATAGATGTTGATGCCACAACAGTTGTGTTTTGATTCGTTGATGTGGTATTTGTTGACAAAAGTGTACTGCTTTGTTCAGTTGCTGTAACTGGCATTTCAGATGTTGTTGTAGCATCCTGGCTTTTTCTTGTAGACGTTGACAAAACAGATGTTATTTGATCTGTAGATGAGTTTGTTGGGAAAAGTGTGGTTCCTTGTTGAGTTGATGTCATTGTAATAGGGATTGTATTTGTAGATGTTGATGCTAAAACAGTTGTGTTTTGATTCGTTGATGTGGAATTTGTTGACAAAAGTGTACTGCTTTGTTCAGTTGCTGTAACTGGCATTTCAGATGTTGTTGTAACATCCTGGCTTTTTCTTGTAGACGTTGCCAAAACAGATGTTATTTGATCTGTAGATGAGTTTGTTGGCAAAAGTGTGGTTCCTTGTTGAGTTGATGTCATTGTAATAGGGATTGTATTTGTAGATGTTGATGCTAAAACAGTTGTGTTTTGATTCGTTGATGTGGAATTTGTTGACAAAAGTGTACTGCTTTGTTCAGTTGCTGTAACTGGCATTTCAGATGTTGTTGTAACATCCTGGCTTTTTCTTGTAGACGTTGCCAAAACAGATGTTATTTGATCTGTAGATGAGTTTGTTGGCAAAAGTGTGGTTCCTTGTTGAGTTGATGTCATTGTAATAGGGATTGTATTTATAGATGTTGATGCCACAACAGTTGTGTTTTGAGTCGTTGATGTGGTATTTGTTGACAAAAGTGTACTGCTTTGTTCAGTCGCTGTAACTGGCATTTTAGATGTTGTTGCAGCATCCTGGCTTTTTCTTGTAGACGTTGACAAAACAGATGTTATTTGATCTGTAGATGAGTTTGTTGGCAAAAGTGTGGTTCCTTGTTGAGTTGTTGTCTTTGGTATTTCAGATGTTGTCATTGTAATAGGGATTGTATTTATAGATGTTGATGCCACAACAGTTGTGTTTTGATTCGTTGATGTGGTATTTGTTGACAAAAGTGTACTGCTTTGTTCAGTTGCTGTAACTGGCATTTCAGATGTTGTTGTAACATCCTGGCTTTTTCTTGTAGACGTTGACAAAACAGATGTTATTTGATCTGTAGATGAGTTTGTTGGCAAAAGTGTGGTTCCTTGTTGAGTTGATGTCATTGTAATAGGGATTGTATTTGTAGATGTTGATGCCAAAACAGTTGTGTGTTGATTCGTTGATGTGGTATTTGTTGACAAAAGTGTACTGCTTTCTTCAGTTGCTGTAACTGGCATTTTAGATGTTGTTGTAACATCCTGGCTTTTTCTTGTAGACGTTGCCAAAACAGATGTTATTTGATCTGTAGATGAGTTTGTTGGCAAAAGTGTGGTTCCTTGTTGAGTTGATGTCATTGTAATAGGGATTGTATTTGTAGATGTTGATGCCACAACAGTTGTGTTTTGATTCGTTGATGTGGTATTTGTTGACAAAAGTGTACTGCTTTGTTCAGTTGCTGTAACTGGCATTTCAGATGTTGTTGTAACATCCTGGCTTTTTCTTGTAGATGTTGACAAAACAGATGTTATTTGATCTGTAGATGAGTTTGTTGGCAAAAGTGTGGTTCCTTGTTGAGTTGATGTCATTGTAATAGGGATTGTATTTGTAGATGTTGATGCCAAAACAGTTGTGTGTTGATTCGTTGATGTGGTATTTGTTGACAAAAGTGTACTGCTTTCTTCAGTTGCTGTAACTGGCATTTTAGATGTTGTTGTAACATCCTGGCTTTTTCTTGTAGACGTTGCCAAAACAGATGTTATTTGATCTGTAGATGAGTTTGTTGGCAAAAGTGTGGTTCCTTGTTGAGTTGTTGTCTTTGGTATTTCAGATGTTGTCATTGTAATAGGGATTGTATTTATAGATGTTGATGCCACAACAGTTGTGTTTTGATTCGTTGATGTGGTATTTGTTGACAAAAGTGTACTGCTTTGTTCAGTTGCTGTAACTGGCATTTCAGATGTTGTTGTAGCATCCTGGCTTTTTCTTGTAGACGTTGACAAAACAGATGTTATTTGATCTGTAGATGAGTTTGTTGGCAAAAGTGTGGTTCCTTGTTGAGTTGATGTCATTGTAATAGGGATTGTATTTGTAGATGTTGATGCTAAAACAGTTGTGTTTTGATTCGTTGATGTGGAATTTGTTGACAAAAGTGTACTGCTTTGTTCAGTTGCTGTAACTGGCATTTCAGATGTTGTTGTAACATCCTGGCTTTTTCTTGTAGATGTTGACAAAACAGATGTTATTTGATCTGTAGATGAGTTTGTTGGCAAAAGTGTAGTTCCTTGTTGAGTTGTTGTCTTTGGTATTTTAGATGTTGTCATTGTAATAGGGATTGTATTTATAGATGTTGATGCCACAACAGTTGTGTTTTGAGTCGTTGATGTGGTATTTGTTGACAAAAGTGTACTGCTTTGTTCAGTTGCTGTAACTGGCATTTTAGATGTTGTTGTAACATCCTGGCTTTTTCTTGTAGACGTTGACAAAACAGATGTTATTTGATCTGTAGATGAGTTTGTTGGCAAAAGTGTGGTTCCTTGTTGAGTTGATGTCATTGTAATAGGGATTGTATTTGTAAATGTTGATGCCACAACAGTTGTGTTTTGATTTGTTGATGTGGTATTTGTTGACAAAAGTGTACTGCTTTGTTCAGTTGCTGTAACTGGCATTTCAGATGTTGTTGTAACATCCTGGCTTTTTCTTGTAGACGTTGACAAAACAGATGTTATTTGATCTGTAGATGAGTTTGTTGGCAAAAGTGTGGTTCCTTGTTGAGTTGATGTCATTGTAATAGGGATTGTATTTGTAGATGTTGATGCTAAAACAGTTGTGTTTTGATTCGTTGATGTGGAATTTGTTGACAAAAGTGTACTGCTTTGTTCAGTTGCTGTAACTGGCATTTCAGATGTTGTTGTAACATCCTGGCTTTTTCTTGTAGACGTTGACAAAACAGATGTTATTTGATCTGTAGATGAGTTTGTTGGCAAAAGTGTGGTTCCTTGTTGAGTTGATGTCATTGTAATAGGGATTGTATTTGTAAATGTTGATGCCACAACAGTTGTGTTTTGATTTGTTGATGTGGTATTTGTTGACAAAAGTGTACTGCTTTGTTCAGTTGCTGTAACTGGCATTTTAGATGTTGTTGTAACATCCTGGCTTTTTCTTGTAGACGTTGCCAAAACAGATGTTATTTGATCTGTAGATGAGTTTGTTGGCAAAAGTGTGGTTCCTTGTTGAGTTGATGTCATTGTAATAGGGATTGTATTTATAGATGTTGATGCCACAACAGTTGTGTTTTGAGTCGTTGATGTGGTATTTGTTGACAAAAGTGTACTGCTTTGTTCAGTTGCTGTAACTGGCATTTTAGATGTTGTTGCAGCATCCTGGCTTTTTCTTGTAGACGTTGACAAAACAGATGTTATTTGATCTGTAGATGAGTTTGTTGGCAAAAGTGTGGTTCCTTGTTGAGTTGTTGTCTTTGGTATTTTAGATGTTGTCATTGTAATAGGGATTGTATTTATAGATGTTGATGCCACAACAGTTGTGTTTTGATTCGTTGATGTGGTATTTGTTGACAAAAGTGTACTGCTTTGTTCAGTTGCTGTAACTGGCATTTCAGATGTTGTTGTAACATCCTGGCTTTTTCTTGTAGACGTTGACAAAACAGATGTTATTTGATCTGTAGATGAGTTTGTTGGCAAAAGTGTGGTTCCTTGTTGAGTTGATGTCATTGTAATAGGGATTGTATTTGTAGATGTTGATGCCAAAACAGTTGTGTGTTGATTCGTTGATGTGGTATTTGTTGACAAAAGTGTACTGCTTTCTTCAGTTGCTGTAACTGGCATTTTAGATGTTGTTGTAACATCCTGGCTTTTTCTTGTAGACGTTGCCAAAACAGATGTTATTTGATCTGTAGATGAGTTTGTTGGCAAAAGTGTAGTTCCTTGTTGATTTGTTGTTATTGGTATTTCAGATGTTGTCATTGTAATAGGGATTGTATTTGTAGATGTTGATGCTAAAACAGTTGTGTTTTGATTCGTTGATGTGGAATTTGTTGACAAAAGTGTACTGCTTTGTTCAGTTGCTGTAACTGGCATTTCAGATGTTGTTGTAACATCCTGGCTTTTTCTTGTAGATGTTGACAAAACAGATGTTATTTGATCTGTAGATGAGTTTGTTGGCAAAAGTGTAGTTCCTTGTTGAGTTGTTGTCTTTGGTATTTTAGATGTTGTCATTGTAATAGGGATTGTATTTATAGATGTTGATGCCACAACAGTTGTGTTTTGAGTCGTTGATGTGGTATTTGTTGACAAAAGTGTACTGCTTTGTTCAGTTGCTGTAACTGGCATTTTAGATGTTGTTGTAACATCCTGGCTTTTTCTTGTAGACGTTGACAAAACAGATGTTATTTGATCTGTAGATGAGTTTGTTGGCAAAAGTGTGGTTCCTTGTTGAGTTGATGTCATTGTAATAGGGATTGTATTTGTAAATGTTGATGCCACAACAGTTGTGTTTTGATTTGTTGATGTGGTATTTGTTGACAAAAGTGTACTGCTTTGTTCAGTTGCTGTAACTGGCATTTCAGATGTTGTTGTAACATCCTGGCTTTTTCTTGTAGACGTTGACAAAACAGATGTTATTTGATCTGTAGATGAGTTTGTTGGCAAAAGTGTGGTTCCTTGTTGAGTTGATGTCATTGTAATAGGGATTGTATTTGTAGATGTTGATGCTAAAACAGTTGTGTTTTGATTCGTTGATGTGGAATTTGTTGACAAAAGTGTACTGCTTTGTTCAGTTGCTGTAACTGGCATTTCAGATGTTGTTGTAACATCCTGGCTTTTTCTTGTAGACGTTGACAAAACAGATGTTATTTGATCTGTAGATGAGTTTGTTGGCAAAAGTGTGGTTCCTTGTTGAGTTGATGTCATTGTAATAGGGATTGTATTTGTAAATGTTGATGCCACAACAGTTGTGTTTTGATTTGTTGATGTGGTATTTGTTGACAAAAGTGTACTGCTTTGTTCAGTTGCTGTAACTGGCATTTTAGATGTTGTTGTAACATCCTGGCTTTTTCTTGTAGACGTTGCCAAAACAGATGTTATTTGATCTGTAGATGAGTTTGTTGGCAAAAGTGTGGTTCCTTGTTGAGTTGATGTCATTGTAATAGGGATTGTATTTATAGATGTTGATGCCACAACAGTTGTGTTTTGAGTCGTTGATGTGGTATTTGTTGACAAAAGTGTACTGCTTTGTTCAGTTGCTGTAACTGGCATTTTAGATGTTGTTGCAGCATCCTGGCTTTTTCTTGTAGACGTTGCCAAAACAGATGTTATTTGATCTGTAGATGAGTTTGTTGGCAAAAGTGTAGTTCCTTGTTGATTTGTTGTTATTGGTATTTCAGATGTTGTCATTGTAATAGGGATTGTATTTGTAGATGTTGATGCTAAAACAGTTGTGTTTTGATTCGTTGATGTGGAATTTGTTGACAAAAGTGTACTGCTTTGTTCAGTTGCTGTAACTGGCATTTCAGATGTTGTTGTAACATCCTGGCTTTTTCTTGTAGACGTTGACAAAACAGATGTTATTTGATCTGTAGATGAGTTTGTTGGCAAAAGTGTGGTTCCTTGTTGAGTTGATGTCATTGTAATAGGGATTGTATTTGTAGATGTTGATGCCAAAACAGTTGTGTGTTGATTCGTTGATGTGGTATTTGTTGACAAAAGTGTACTGCTTTCTTCAGTTGCTGTAACTGGCATTTTAGATGTTGTTGTAACATCCTGGCTTTTTCTTGTAGACGTTGCCAAAACAGATGTTATTTGATCTGTAGATGAGTTTGTTGGCAAAAGTGTAGTTCCTTGTTGATTTGTTGTTATTGGTATTTCAGATGTTGTCATTGTAATAGGGATTGTATTTGTAGATGTTGATGCCAAAACAGTTGTGTGTTGATTCGTTGATGTGGTATTTGTTGACAAAAGTGTACTGCTTTCTTCAGTTGCTGTAACTGGCATTTTTGATGTTGTTGTAACATCCTGGCTTTTTCTTGTAGACGTTGCCAAAACAGATGTTATTTGATCTGTAGATGAGTTTGTTGGCAAAAGTGTGGTTCCTTGTTGAGTTGATGTCATTGTAATAGGGATTGTATTTGTAGATGTTGATGCTAAAACAGTTGTGTTTTGATTCGTTGATGTGGAATTTGTTGACAAAAGTGTACTGCTTTGTTCAGTTGCTGTAACTGGCATTTCAGATGTTGTTGTAACATCCTGGCTTTTTCTTGTAGACGTTGACAAAACAGATGTTATTTGATCTGTAGATGAGTTTGTTGGCAAAAGTATGGTTCCTTGTTGAGTTGATGTCATTGTAATAGGGATTGTATTTGTAAATGTTGATGCCACAACAGTTGTGTTTTGATTTGTTGATGTGGTATTTGTTGAGAAAAGTGTACTGCTTTGTTCAGTTGCTGTAACTGGCATTTTAGATGTTGTTGTAACATCCTGGCTTTTTCTTGTAGACGTTGCCAAAACAGATGTTATTTGATCTGTAGATGAGTTTGTTGGCAAAAGTGTGGTTCCTTGTTGAGTTGTTGTCTTTGGTATTTCAGATGTTGTCATTGTAATAGGGATTGTATTTATAGATGTTGATGCCACAACAGTTGTGTTTTGATTCGTTGATGTGGTATTTGTTGACAAAAGTGTACTGCTTTGTTCAGTTGCTGTAACTGGCATTTCAGATGTTGTTGTAGCATCCTGGCTTTTTCTTGTAGACGTTGACAAAACAGATGTTATTTGATCTGTAGATGAGTTTGTTGGCAAAAGTGTAGGTCCTTGTTGAGTTGATGTCAATGTAATAGGGATTGTATTTGTAGATGTTGATGCCAAAACAGTTGTGTTTTGATTCGTTGATGTGGTATTTGTTGACAAAAGTGTACTGCTTTGTTCAGTTGCTGTAACTGGCATTTTAGATGTTGTTGTAGCATCATGCCTTGTGCTTGTGGAAGTTGACAAAACAGATGTTATTTGATCTGTAGATGAGTTTGTTGGCAAAAGTGTAGTTCCTTGTTGAGTTGATGTCAATGTAATAGGGATTGTATTTGTAAATGTTGATGCCACAACAGTTGTGTTTTGATTTGTTGATGTGGTATTTGTTGACAAAAGTGTACTGCTTTGTTCAGTTGCTGTAACTGGAATTTTAGATGTTGTTGCAGCATACTGGCTTGTTCTTGTAGAAGTTGACAAAACAGATGTTATTTGATCTGTAGATGAGTTTGTTGGCAAAAGTGTTGTTCCTTGTTGATTTGTTGTTATTGGTTTTTCAGATGTTGTCATTGTAATAGGGATTGTATATGTAGATATTGATGTTGATGCCACAACAGTTGTTGATTGAGTCGTTGATGTGGCTATTGTTGTTGGCAAAAGTGTACTGCTTTGTTCAGTTGTTGTAACTGGCATTTCAGATGTTGTTGTAGCATCACTGATTGTGCTTGTAGAAGTTGGCAAAACAGATGTTCTTTCCAAAAGTGTAGTTCCTTGTTGAGTTGTTGTGAGTGGTATTTCAGATGTTGTCATTGTAATAGGGATTGTATTCTTAGATGTTGATGCCCCAATAGTCGTTGATTGAGTCGTTGATGTGGCTATTGTTGTTGGCAAAAGTGTACTGCTTTGTTCAGTTGTTTTAACTGGCATTTCAGATGTTGTTGTAGCATCACTGATTGTGCTTGTATAAGTTGGCAAAACAGATGTTGTTTCCAAAAGTGTAGTTCCTTGTTGAGTTGTTGTGAGTGGTATTTCAGATGTTGTCATTGTAATAGGGATCGTATTCTTAGATGTTGATGCCCCAATAGTCGTTGATTGAGTCGTTGATGTGGCTATTGTTGTTGGCAAAAGTGTACTGCTTTGTTCAGTTGTTTTAACTGGCATTTCAGATGTTGTTGTAGCATCACTGATTGTGCTTGTATAAGTTGGCAAAACAGATGTTGTTGCCAAAAGTGTAGATCCTTTTTGAGTTGTTGTCATTGGTATTTCAGATGTTGTCATTCTAATAGGGATTGTATTTGTGGATGTTGATGCCACAACAGTCGTTGATTGAGTCATTGATGTGGTTGTTGTTGGCAAAAGTGTACTGCTTTGTTCAGTTGTTGTAACTGGCATTTCAGATGTTGTTGCCAAAAGTGTAGTTCCTTGATGAGTTGTTGTCATTGGTATTTTAGATGTTGTCATTGTAATAGGTATTGTATTTGTAGATGTTGATGCCACAACAGTCGTTGATTGAGTCATTGATGTGGTTGTTGTTGGCAAAAGTGTACTGCTTTGTTCAGTTGTTGTAACTGGCATTTCAGATGTTGTTGTAGCATCACTGATTGTGCTTGTAGAAGTTGGCAAAACAGATGTTGTTGCCAAAAGTGTAAATCCTTGTTGAGTGGTTGTGAGTGGTATTTCAGATGTTGTCATTGTAATAGGGATTGTGTTTATAGATGTTGATGCCTCAACAGTCGTTGATTGAGTCGTTGATGTGGCTGTTGTTGTTGGCAAAAGTGTACTGCTTTGTTCAGTTGTTGTAACTGGCATTTCAGATGTTGTTGCCAAAAGTGTAGTTCCTCGATGAGTTGTTGTCATTGGTATTTTAGATGTTGTCATTGTAATAGGTATTGTATTTGTAGATGTTGATGCCACAACAGTCGTTGATTGAGTCATTGATGTGGTTGTTGTTGGCAAAAGTGTAATGCTTTGTTTAGTTGTTGTAACTGGCATTTCAGATGTTGTTGTAGCATCACTGATTGTGCTTGTAGAAGTTGGAAAAACAGATGTTGTTGCCAAAAGTGTAGATCCTTGTTGAGTGGTTGTGAGTGGTATTTCAGATGTTGTCATGGTAATAGGGATTGTATTCGTAGATGTTGATGCCTCAACAGTCGTTGATTGAGTTGTTGATGTGGCTGTTGTTGTTGGCAAAAGTGTACTGCTTTGTTCAGTTGTTGTAACTGGCATTTCAGATGTTGTTGTAGCATCACTGATTGTGCTTGTAGAAGTTGGCCAAACAGATGTTGTTGCCAAAAGTGTAGTTCCTTGTTGAGTTGTTGTGAGTGGTATTTCAGATGTTGTCATTGTAATAGGGATTGTATTCGTAGATGTTGATGCCCCAATAGTCGTTGATTGAGTCGTTGATGTGGGTGTTGTTGTTGGCAAAAGTGTACTGCTTTGTTCAGTTGTTGTAACTGGCATTTCAGATGTTGTTGTAGCATCACTGATTGTGCTTGTAGAAGTTGGCAAAACAGATGTTGATTGAACTGTAGATGTTGTTTCCAAATGTGTAGTTCCTTGTTGAGTTGTTGTAACTGGCATTTCAGATGTTGTTGCCAAAAGTGTAGTTCCTTGATGAGTTGTTGTCATTGGTATTTTAGATGTTGTCATTGTAATAGGTATTGTATTTGTAGATGTTGATGCCACAACAGTCGTTGATTTAGTCATTGATGTGGTTGTTGTTGGCAAAAGTGTACTGCTTTGTTCAGTTGTTGTAACTGGCATTTCAGATGTTGTTGTAGCATCACTGATTGTGCTTGTAGAAGTTGGCAAAACAGATGTTGTTGCCAAAAGTGTAGATCCTTGTTGAGTGGTTGTGAGTGGTATTTCAGATGTTGTCATTGTAATAGGGATTGTATTTGTAGATGTTGATGCCTCAACAGTCGTTGATTGAGTCGTTGATGTGGCTGTTGTTGTTGGCAAAAGTGTACTGCTTTGTTCAGTTGTTGTAACTGGCATTTCAGATGTTGTTGTAGCATCACTGATTGTGCTTGTAGAAGTTGGCAAAACAGATGTTGTTTCCAAAAGTGTAGTTCCTTGTTGAGTTGTTGTAAGTGGTATTTCAGATGTTGTTGCAGTATCACTGATTCTGCTTCTAGAAGTTGGCAAAACAAATGTTGTTTGAACTGTAGATGTTGTTTCCAAAAGTGTAGTTCCTTGTTGAGTTGTTGTCATTTGTATTTCAGATGTTGTCATTGTAATAGGGATTGTATTTGTAGATGTTGATGCCCCAATAGTTGTTGATTGAGTCGTTGATGTGGCTGTTGTTGTTGGCAAAAGTGTACTGCTTTGTTCAGTTGTTGTAACTGGCATTTCAGATGTTGTTGTAGCATCACTGATTGTGCTTGTAGAAGTTGGCCAAACAGATGTTGTTGCCAAAAGTGTAGTTCCTTGTTGAGTTGTTGTGAGTGGTATTTCAGATGTTGTCATTGTAATAGGGATTGTATTCGTAGATGTTGATGCCCCAAAAGTCATTGATTGAGTCGTTGATGTGGCTGTTGTTGTTGGCAAAAGTGTACTGTTTTGTTCAGTTGTTGTAACTGGCATTTCAGATGTTGTTGCCAAAAGTGTAGTTCCTTGATGAGTTGTTGTCATTGGTATTTCAGATGTTGTTTCCAAAAGTGTAGTTCCTTGTTGAATTGTTGTAAGTGGTATTTCAGATGTTGTTGCAGTATCACTGATTGTGCTTCTAGAAGTTGGCAAAACAAATGTTGATTGAACTGTAGATGTTGTTTCAAAAAGTGTAGTTCCTTGTTGAGTTGTTGTCATTGGTATTTCAGATGATGTCATTGTAATAGGGATTGTATTCGTAGATGTTGATGCTCCAATAGTCGTTGATTGAGTTGTTGATGTGGCTGTAGTTGTTGGCAAAAGTGTACTGCTTTGTTCAGTTGTTGTAACTGGCATTTCAGATGTTGTTGTAGCATCACTGATTGTGCTTCTAGAAGTTGGCAAAACAAATGTTGTTTGAACTGTAGATGTTGTTTCCAAAAGTGTAGTTCCTTGTTGAGTTGTTGTCATTGGTATTTCAGATGTTGTCATTGTAATAGGGATTGTATTTGTAGATGTTGATGCCCCAATAGTCGTTGATTGAGTCGTTGATGTGGCTGTTGTTGTTGGCAAAAGTGTACTGCTTTGTTCAGTTGTTGTAACTGGCATTTCAGATGTTGTTGTAGCATCACTGATTGTGCTTGTAGAAGTTGGCCAAACAGATGTTGTTGCCAAAAGTGTAGTTCCTTGTTGAGTTGTTGTGAGTGGTATTTCAGATGATGTCATTGTAATAGGGATAGTTTTTGTGGATGTTGATGCCACAACAGTCGTTGATTGAGTCGTTGATGTGGCTGTTGTTGTTGGCAAATGTGTACTGCTTTGTTCAATTGTTGTAACTGGCATTTCAGATGTTGTTGCCAAAAGTGTAGTTCCTTGTTGAGTTGTTGTCATTGGTATTTCAGATGTTGTCATTGTAATAGGAATTGTATTTGTAGATGTTGATGCCCCAATAGTCGTTGATTGAGTCGTTGATGTGGCTGTTGTTGTTGGCAAAAGTGTACTGCTTTGTTCAGTTGTTGTAACTGGCATTTCAGATGTTGTTGTAGCATCACTGATTGTGCTTGTAGAAGTTGGCAAAACAGATGTTGTTGCCAAAAGTGTAGCTCCTTCTTGAGTTGTTGTCATTGGTATTTCAGATGTTGTCATTGTAATAGGGATTGTATTTGTGGATGTTGATGCCATAACAGTTGTTGATGGAGTCGTTGATGTGGCTGTTGTTGTTGGCAAAAGTGTACTGCTTTTTTCAGTTGTTGTAACTGGCATTTCAGATGTTGTTGTAGCATCACTGATTGTGCTTGTAGAAGTTGGCCAAACAGATGATGTTGCCAAAAGTGTAGTTCCTTGTTGAGTTGTTGTGAGTGGTATTTCAGATGTTGTCATTGTAATAGGGATTTTATTCGTAGATGTTGATGCCCCAATAGTCGTTGATTGAGTCGTTGATGTGGCTATTGTTGTTGGCAAAAGTGTACTGCTTTGTTCAGTTGTTGTAACTGGCATTTCAGTTGTTGTTGCCAAAAGTGTAGTTCCTTGATGAGTTGTTGTCATTGGTATTTTAGATGTTGTCATTGTAATAGGTATTGTATTTGTAGATGTTGATGCCACAACAGTCGTTAATTGAGTCATTGATGTGGTTGTTGTTGGCAAAAGTGTACTGCTTTGTTCAGTTGTTGTAACTGGCATTTCAGATGTTGTTGTAGCATCACTGATTGTGCTTGTAGAAGTTAGCAAAACAGATGTTGTTTCCAAAAGTATAGTTCCTTGTTGAGTTGTTGTAAGTGGTATTTCAGATGTTGTTGCAGTATCACTGATTGTGCTTCTAGAAGTTGGCAAAACAAATGTTGTTTGAACTGTAGATGTTGTTTCCAAAACTGTAGTTCCTTGTTGAGTTGTTGTGAGTGGTATTTCAGATGTTGTCATTGTAATAGGGATTGTATTCGTAGATGTTGATGCCCCAATAGTCGTTGATTGAGTCGATGATGTGGCTGTTGTTGTTGGCAAAAGTGTACTGCTTTGTTCAGTTGTTGTAACTGGCATTTCAGATGTTGTTGTAGCATCACTGATTGTGCTTGTAGAAGTTGGCAAAACAGATGTTGTTTGAACTGTAGATGTTGTTTCCAAAAGTGTAGTTCCTTGTTGAGTTGTTGTGAGTGGTATTTCAGATGTTGTCATTGTAATAGGGATTGTATTTGTAGATGTTGATGCCTCAACAGTCGTTGATTGAGTCATTGATTTGGCTGTTGTTGTTGGCAAAAGTGTACTGCTTTGTTCAGTTGTTTTAACTGGCATTTCAGATGTTGTTGTAGCATCACTGATTGTGCTTGTAGAAGTTGGCAAAACAGATGTTGTTGCCAAAAGTGTAGTTCCTTGTTGAGTTGTTGTGAGTGGTATTTCAGATGTTGTCATTGTAATAGGGATTGTATTCGTAGATGTTGATGCCCCAATAGTCGTTGATCGAGTCGTTGATGTGGCTGTTGTTGTTGGCAAAAGTGTACTGCTTTGTTCAGTTGTTGTAACTGGCATTTCAGATGTTGTTGTAGCATCACTGATTGTGCTTGCAGAAGTTGGCAAAACAGATGTTGTTTGAACTGTAGATGTTGTTTCCAAAAGTGTAGTTCCTTGTTGAGTTCTTGTGAGTGGTATTTCAGATGTTGTCATTGTAATAGGGATTGTATTTGTAGAGGTTGATGCCTCAACAGTCGTTGATTGAGTCATTGATTTGGCTGTTGTTGTTGGCAAAAGTGTACTGCTTTGTTCAGTTGTTTTAACTGGCATTTCAGATGTTGTTGTAGCATCACTGATTGTGCTTGTAGAAGTTGGCAAAACAGATGTTGTTGCCAAAAGTGTAGTTCCTTGTTGAGTTGTTGTGAGTGGTATTTCAGATGTTGTCATTGTAATAGGGATTTTATTCGTAGATTTTGATGCCCCAATAGTCGTTGATTGAGTCGTTGATGTGGCTATTGTTGTTGGCAAAAGTGTACTGCTTTGTTCAGTTGTTGTAACTGGCATTTCAGTTGTTGTTGCCAAAAGTGTAGTTCCTTGATGAGTTGTTGTCATTGGTATTTTAGATGTTGTCATTGTAATAGGTATTGTATTTGTAGATGTTGATGCCACAACAGTCGTTAATTGAGTCATTGATGTGGTTGTTGTTGGCAAAAGTGTACTGCTTTGTTCAGTTGTTGTAACTGGCATTTCAGATGTTGTTGTAGCATCACTGATTGTGCTTGTAGAAGTTGGCAAAACAGATGTTGTTGCCAAAAGTGTAGTTCCTTGTTGAGTTGTTGTGAGTGGTATTTCAGATGTTGTCATTGTAATAGGGATTTTATTCGTAGATTTTGATGCCCCAATAGTCGTTGATTGAGTCGTTGATGTGGCTATTGTTGTTGGCAAAAGTGTACTGCTTTGTTCAGTTGTTGTAACTGGCATTTCAGTTGTTGTTGCCAAAAGTGTAGTTCCTTGTTGAGTTGTTGTCATTGGTATTTCAGATGTTGTCATTGTAATAGGGATTGTATTTGTAGATGTTGATGCCCCAATAGTTGTTGATGGAGTCGTTGATGTGGCTGTTGTTGTTGGCAAAAGTGTACTGCTTTGTTCAGTTGTTGTAACTGGCATTTCAGATGTTGTTGTAGCATCACTGATTGTGCTTGTAGAAGTTGGCCAAACAGATGTTGTTGCCAAAAGTGTAGTTCCTTGTTGAGTTGTTGTCATTGGTATTTCAGATGTTGTCATTGTAATAGGGTTTGTATTTGGAGATGTTGATACCTCAACAGTCGTTGATTGAGTAGTTGATGTGGCTGTTGTTGTTGGCAAAAGTGTACTGCTTTGTTTAGTTGTTGTAACTGGCATTTCAGATGTTGTTGTAGCATCACTGATTGTGCTTGTAGAAGTTGGCAAAACAGATGTTGTTTGAACTGTAGATGTTGTTTCCAAAAGTGTAGTTCCTTGTTGAGTTCTTGTGAGTGGTATTTCAGATGTTGTCATTGTAATAGGGATTGTATTTGTAGAGGTTGATGCCTCAACAGTCGTTGATTGAGTCATTGATTTGGCTGTTGTTGTTGGCAAAAGTGTACTGCTTTGTTCAGTTGTTTTAACTGGCATTTCAGATGTTGTTGTAGCATCACTGATTGTGCTTGTAGAAGTTGGCAAAACAGATGTTGTTGCCAAAAGTGTAGTTCCTTGTTGAGTTGTTGTGAGTGGTATTTCAGATGTTGTCATTGTAATAGGGATTTTATTCGTAGATTTTGATGCCCCAATAGTCGTTGATTGAGTCGTTGATGTGGCTATTGTTGTTGGCAAAAGTGTACTGCTTTGTTCAGTTGTTGTAACTGGCATTTCAGTTGTTGTTGCCAAAAGTGTAGTTCCTTGATGAGTTGTTGTCATTGGTATTTTAGATGTTGTCATTGTAATAGGTATTGTATTTGTAGATGTTGATGCCACAACAGTCGTTAATTGAGTCATTGATGTGGTTGTTGTTGGCAAAAGTGTACTGCTTTGTTCAGTTGTTGTAACTGGCATTTCAGATGTTGTTGTAGCATCACTGATTGTGCTTGTAGAAGTTGGCAAAACAGATGTTGTTGCCAAAAGTGTAGTTCCTTGTTGAGTTGTTGTGAGTGGTATTTCAGATGTTGTCATTGTAATAGGGATTTTATTCGTAGATTTTGATGCCCCAATAGTCGTTGATTGAGTCGTTGATGTGGCTATTGTTGTTGGCAAAAGTGTACTGCTTTGTTCAGTTGTTGTAACTGGCATTTCAGTTGTTGTTGCCAAAAGTGTAGTTCCTTGTTGAGTTGTTGTCATTGGTATTTCAGATGTTGTCATTGTAATAGGGATTGTATTTGTAGATGTTGATGCCCCAATAGTTGTTGATGGAGTCGTTGATGTGGCTGTTGTTGTTGGCAAAAGTGTACTGCTTTGTTCAGTTGTTGTAACTGGCATTTCAGATGTTGTTGTAGCATCACTGATTGTGCTTGTAGAAGTTGGCCAAACAGATGTTGTTGCCAAAAGTGTAGTTCCTTGTTGAGTTGTTGTGAGTGGTATTTCAGATGTTGTCAGTGTAATAGGGATTGTATTCGTAGATGTTGATGCCCCAATAGTCGTTGATCGAGTCGTTGATGTGGCTGTTGTTGTTGGCAAAAGTGTACTGCTTTGTTCAGTTGTTGTAACTGGCATTTCAGATGTTGTTGTAGCATCACTGATTGTGCTTGTAGAAGTTGGCAAAACAGATGTTGTTGCCAAAAGTGTAGTTCCTTGTTGAGTTGTTGTCATTGGTATTTCAGATGTTGTCATTGTAATACGGTTTGAATTTGGAGATGTTGATACCTCAACAGTCGTTGATTGAGTAGTTGATGTGGCTGTTGTTGTTGGCAAAAGTGTACTGCTTTGTTCAGTTGTTGTAACTGGCATTTCAGATGTTGTTGTAGCATCACTGATTGTGCTTGTAGAAGTTGGCAAAACAGATGTTGTTTGAACTGTAGATGTTGTTTCCAAAAGTGTAGTTCCTTGTTGAGTTGTTGTGAGTGGTATTTCAGATGTTGTCATTGTAATAGGAATTGTATTTGTAGATGTTGATGCCCCAACAGTCGTTGATTGAGTCGTTGATGTGGCTGTTGTTGTTGGCAAAAGTGTACTGCTTTGTTTAGTTGTTGTAACTGGCATTTCAGATGTTGTTGCCAAAAGTGTAGTTCCTTGATGAGTTGTTGTCATTGGTATTTTAGATGTTGTCATTGTAATAGGTATTGTATTTGTAGATGTTGATGCCACAACAGTCGTTGATTGAGTCATTGATGTGGTTGTTGTTGGCAAAAGTGTACTGCTTTGTTTAGTTGTTGTAACTGGCATTTCAGATGTTGTTGTAGCATCACTGATTGTGCTTGTAGAAGTTGGCAAAACAGATGTTGTTTCCAAAAGTGTAGTTCCTTGTTGAATTGTTGTAAGTGGTATTTCAGATGTTGTCATTGTAATAGGGATTGTATTCGTAGATGTTGATGCTCTAATAGTCGTTGATTGAGTCGTTGATGTGGCTATTGTTGTTGGCAAAAGTGCACTGCTTTGTTCAATTGTTGTAACTGGCATTTCAGATGTTATTGCCAAAAGTGTAGTTCCTTGTTGAGTTGTTGTCATTGGTATTTCAGATGTTGTCATTGTAATAGGGATTGTATTCGTAGATGTTGATGCCCCAATAGTCGTTGATCGAGTCGTTGATGTGGCTGTTGTTGTTGGCAAAAGTGTACTGCTTTGTTCAGTTGTTGTAACTGGCATTTCAGATGTTGTTTTAGCGTCACTGATTGTGCTTGTAGAAGTTGGCATTTCAGATGTTGTTGCCAAAAGTGTAGTTCCTTGTTGAGTTGTTGTCATTGGTATTTCAGATGTTGTCATTGTAATAGGGTTTGTATTTGGAGATGTTGATGCCTCAACAGTCGTTGATTGAGTCGTTGATGTGGCTGTTGTTGTTGGCAAAAGTGTACTGCTTTGTTCAGTTATTGTAACTGGCATTTCAGATGTTGTTGTAGCATCACTGATTGTGCTTGTAGAAGTTGGCAAAACAGATGTTGTTTGAACTGTAGATGTTGTTTCCAAAAGTGTAGTTCCTTGTTGAGTTGTTGTAAGTGGTTTTTCAGATGATGTCATTGTAATAGGGATTGTTTTTGTGGATGTTGATGCCACAACAGTCGTTGATTGAGTCGTTGATATGGCTGTTGTTGTTGGCAAAAGTGTACTGCTTTGTTCAGTTGTTGTAACTGGCATTTCAGATGTTGTTGTAGCATCACTGATTGTGCTTGTAGAAGTTGGCAAAACAGATGTTGTTTGAACTGTAGATGTTGTTTCCAAAAGTGTAGTTCCTTGTTGAGTTGTTGTGAGTGGTATTTCAGATGTTGTCATTGTAATAGGAATTGTATTTGTAGATGTTGATGCCCCAACAGTCGTTGATTGAGTCGTTGATGTGGCTGTTGTTGTTGGCAAAAGTGTACTGCTTTGTTTAGTTGTTGTAACTGGCATTTCAGATGTTGTTGCCAAAAGTGTAGTTCCTTGATGAGTTGTTGTCATTGGTATTTTAGATGTTGTCATTGTAATAGGTATTGTATTTGTAGATGTTGATGCCACAACAGTCGTTGATTGAGTCATTGATGTGGTTGTTGTTGGCAAAAGTGTACTGCTTTGTTTAGTTGTTGTAACTGGCATTTCAGATGTTGTTGTAGCATCACTGATTGTGCTTGTAGAAGTTGGCAAAACAGATGTTGTTTCCAAAAGTGTAGTTCCTTGTTGAATTGTTGTAAGTGGTATTTCAGATGTTGTCATTGTAATAGGGATTGTATTCGTAGATGTTGATGCTCTAATAGTCGTTGATTGAGTCGTTGATGTGGCTATTGTTGTTGGCAAAAGTGCACTGCTTTGTTCAATTGTTGTAACTGGCATTTCAGATGTTGTTGTAGCATCACTGATTGTGCTTATAGAAGTTGGCAAAACAGATGTTGTTGCCAAAAGTGTAGATCCTTGTTGAGTGGTTGTGAGTGGTATTTCAGATGTTGTCATTGTAATAGGGATTGTATTTGTAGATGTTAATGCCTCAACAGTCGTTGATTGAGTCATTGATTTGGCTGTTGTTGTTGGCAAAAGTGTACTGCTTTGTTCAGTTGTTTTAACTGGCATTTCAGATGTTGTTGTAGCATCACTGATTGTGCTTGTAGAAGTTGGCAAAACAGATGTTGTTTCCAAAAGTGTAGTTCCTTGTTGAATTGTTGTAAGTGGTATTTCAGATGTTGTCATTGTAATAGGGATTGTATTCGTAGATGTTGATGCTCTAATAGTCGTTGATTGAGTCGTTGATGTGGCTATTGTTGTTGGCAAAAGTGCACTGCTTTGTTCAGTTGTTGTAACTGGCATTTCAGTTGTTGTTGCCAAAAGTGTAGTTCCTTGATGAGTTGTTGTCATTGGTATTTTAGATGTTGTCATTGTAATAGGTATTGTATTTGTAGATGTTGATGCCACAACAGTCGTTAATTGAGTCATTGATGTGGTTGTTGTTGGCAAAAGTGTACTGCTTTGTTCAGTTGTTGTAACTGGCATTTCAGATGTTGTTGTAGCATCACTGATTGTGCTTGTAGAAGTTGGCAAAACAGATGTTGTTGCCAAAAGTGTAGTTCCTTGTTGAGTTGTTGTGAGTGGTATTTCAGATGTTGTCATTGTAATAGGGATTTTATTCGTAGATTTTGATGCCCCAATAGTCGTTGATTGAGTCGTTGATGTGGCTATTGTTGTTGGCAAAAGTGTACTGCTTTGTTCAGTTGTTGTAACTGGCATTTCAGTTGTTGTTGCCAAAAGTGTAGTTCCTTGTTGAGTTGTTGTCATTGGTATTTCAGATGTTGTCATTGTAATAGGGATTGTATTTGTAGATGTTGATGCCCCAATAGTTGTTGATGGAGTCGTTGATGTGGCTGTTGTTGTTGGCAAAAGTGTACTGCTTTGTTCAGTTGTTGTAACTGGCATTTCAGATGTTGTTGTAGCATCACTGATTGTGCTTGTAGAAGTTGGCCAAACAGATGTTGTTGCCAAAAGTGTAGTTCCTTGTTGAGTTGTTGTCATTGGTATTTCAGATGTTGTCATTGTAATAGGGTTTGTATTTGGAGATGTTGATACCTCAACAGTCGTTGATTGAGTAGTTGATGTGGCTGTTGTTGTTGGCAAAAGTGTACTGCTTTGTTTAGTTGTTGTAACTGGCATTTCAGATGTTGTTGTAGCATCACTGATTGTGCTTGTAGAAGTTGGCAAAACAGATGTTGTTTGAACTGTAGATGTTGTTTCCAAAAGTGTAGTTCCTTGTTGAGTTCTTGTGAGTGGTATTTCAGATGTTGTCATTGTAATAGGGATTGTATTTGTAGAGGTTGATGCCTCAACAGTCGTTGATTGAGTCATTGATTTGGCTGTTGTTGTTGGCAAAAGTGTACTGCTTTGTTCAGTTGTTTTAACTGGCATTTCAGATGTTGTTGTAGCATCACTGATTGTGCTTGTAGAAGTTGGCAAAACAGATGTTGTTGCCAAAAGTGTAGTTCCTTGTTGAGTTGTTGTGAGTGGTATTTCAGATGTTGTCATTGTAATAGGGATTTTATTCGTAGATTTTGATGCCCCAATAGTCGTTGATTGAGTCGTTGATGTGGCTATTGTTGTTGGCAAAAGTGTACTGCTTTGTTCAGTTGTTGTAACTGGCATTTCAGTTGTTGTTGCCAAAAGTGTAGTTCCTTGATGAGTTGTTGTCATTGGTATTTTAGATGTTGTCATTGTAATAGGTATTGTATTTGTAGATGTTGATGCCACAACAGTCGTTAATTGAGTCATTGATGTGGTTGTTGTTGGCAAAAGTGTACTGCTTTGTTCAGTTGTTGTAACTGGCATTTCAGATGTTGTTGTAGCATCACTGATTGTGCTTGTAGAAGTTGGCAAAACAGATGTTGTTGCCAAAAGTGTAGTTCCTTGTTGAGTTGTTGTGAGTGGTATTTCAGATGTTGTCATTGTAATAGGGATTTTATTCGTAGATTTTGATGCCCCAATAGTCGTTGATTGAGTCGTTGATGTGGCTATTGTTGTTGGCAAAAGTGTACTGCTTTGTTCAGTTGTTGTAACTGGCATTTCAGTTGTTGTTGCCAAAAGTGTAGTTCCTTGTTGAGTTGTTGTCATTGGTATTTCAGATGTTGTCATTGTAATAGGGATTGTATTTGTAGATGTTGATGCCCCAATAGTTGTTGATGGAGTCGTTGATGTGGCTGTTGTTGTTGGCAAAAGTGTACTGCTTTGTTCAGTTGTTGTAACTGGCATTTCAGATGTTGTTGTAGCATCACTGATTGTGCTTGTAGAAGTTGGCCAAACAGATGTTGTTGCCAAAAGTGTAGTTCCTTGTTGAGTTGTTGTGAGTGGTATTTCAGATGTTGTCAGTGTAATAGGGATTGTATTCGTAGATGTTGATGCCCCAATAGTCGTTGATCGAGTCGTTGATGTGGCTGTTGTTGTTGGCAAAAGTGTACTGCTTTGTTCAGTTGTTGTAACTGGCATTTCAGATGTTGTTGTAGCATCACTGATTGTGCTTGTAGAAGTTGGCAAAACAGATGTTGTTGCCAAAAGTGTAGTTCCTTGTTGAGTTGTTGTCATTGGTATTTCAGATGTTGTCATTGTAATACGGTTTGAATTTGGAGATGTTGATACCTCAACAGTCGTTGATTGAGTAGTTGATGTGGCTGTTGTTGTTGGCAAAAGTGTACT